>JAVSCE010019732.1:0-33281 GCA_032199065.1 Smutsia gigantea | reverse complement strand
TTTTCCATTTCTCTAATATCCATTACACCATGCAATGTGTGTCTATGCTCCCGGTGCAGGTTACTAGGGCTGGTTATTTAGTAGTTTTGTGCTTCAGCTCCCTCCTACTCTGATTCTTTTCCTCTCACCAGTGAGCTGGGGTAGGAGCAGTGCTCAGGTTCCACCAGGTCATGGCTTTGTATCTTACCCTTTTCATGAGATTCTGAGTTCTCACAGATGTAGATGTAACCTGGCTGTTGTACTATATCTTCTGGTCTCTCTTTTGGGAATACTTGTATTTGTTGTATTTTCAAAAATATATATGGTTTTGGGAGAAGATTTCTGCTGCCCTACTCACGCTGCCATCTTGAGCCCCTCTCTGTTAAATTGTAAAGTTTAGCTGAAATGCTGTTTACGTCACATGTGGTTGTGCACCGTGGCGAAAGTGGGTGGGGCATGCGCCAGGGTGAAATTGACGAAGCTGCGTAGGTCACGGGCTCGGGTCCACTGGTTCCCAGTAATCTTCCAGTAGCTGAACTCAAAGACATGGAAATCTTCAATTCATAAAAAATTCAAAATACATGAGTTAAGGAAACACAGTGAGTTACAAGAAAACACAGAATGACAATCTAATAAAATCTGGAAAACAATACACAAAAAATGGCAGGTTTAACAAAGGGATAGAAATCATGAAAAAGAACCAAATAAAAATTTTGGAGCTGAAGAATACAATGAATGAAATGAAAAATTCAATGCAGACTACCTAGCAGACTTGATCAAGCAGAATAATAAATAAATGAGATTGAACGCAGAACATTGAAAGTATTCAGTCAGAGAAGTACAAAAGAAATAGAATGAAAAAGAGTGAAGAAGTCTATGTGCCCTATAGGAGACTATCATAAAGATAAATTTGCAAATCATTGGAGTTCCAGAAGAAGAAAGCTTATATAAAGAAATAATGGCTGGAGAACTTCCCAAATCTAGGGGAAGATTTAGATGTCCAAGTTCATGAAGAACATAAGTCACTAAACAAAATCAACTTAAAAAGATACTCTCCAAGACACAATATGAATAATACTAGTCTATTGTATGCTTTAAAGTTGCTACCATATGTATAATAATACTTTATTATATACTTTAAAGTTGTTAAAAGAGTAAATCTTAAATGTTATCCCCACCAAAAAGCAATGGCAATTATGTGATGTGATATAGGTGTTATCTAATACTACAGTGCTAATCATATTACAATATATATGTATAACATATCAACTGTACAACTTAAACTTACACAGTATTACATGTTAATTATATTTCATCAAAGTTGGAAAAAGATTCAAAAATGAACCAAACTTAGGTTCATTGTAGTCAAACTGCTGACAGCCAAAGATAAAGAGAAAATCATTTAAGTTAAAAAACATAAGATACAATCAGCTCAGGGGAACAGTGTTCAGTATGATTATTAATTTTTCATAATAAGCAGTGGAAACCAGAAGAGGATAGAATGACATCTTAAAAGTGCTGAAAGAAAACCAACCTAAAATTCAATATCCAGCAATAACATCCTTCAAAAATTAAAGCAAAATAACTTTCAGGTGAACAATAGTTGAGAGACTGTGTTGCCAGCAAAATGGCATTGTAAAGTTTACTAAAGGACATTCTTCCTATTAAAAAGAAATGATATTAGACAGAAATTTTAATCTACAAGAAAATTGTATTAAGAGCACTAGATTGTCAAATATTTAAGTAAATTTAAAAGTGTATTTTTATTTCTTAGTTTTTCAAAAAAGAACATGGGGTGGGTGGGTGGGGAGGGCAAGGTGGATAAAGGGGCACAAAAATTCTTAATCATAATATAAGTTGGTCATGGGGATAGTAGTACAGCATGGAGAATATAGCCAATGATTTTGTAACATCTTCTTATGTTGACAGATAGTAACCGCACTGGAGAGGATGAGGATTTAATAATATGGACAACTGTTGAACACTGTGTGTTGCGTATTTGAAACCAATATAAGATTGTATATCAATGATATTTCAATAAAAATTTACAAATTGAAAACACACACGCAAAAGAGAACTCAATATTTGAGACAAACTATATATTATGAAATTTTAGTATATGTAGAAGTAAATTATATAACAACAGTAAGTCAAAAGATTGGAGGGATAAAATAATTAACCAATTTTTGGTTCTTACAGATGTTAATTGGTATAACATTAATTCAAAGCATTCTGTAATGAAGTTGCACATTGTAATCCTTAGAGTAACCACTAAAAAATAATATAAAAGCAGATAGCTAATCAGCTGGTGGAGGAAATCAATGGAATACTGGGGCAGGGTGTCAGAGAAGGGAAAGAAGGAGAGACTTGACTAACCCATAAAAAGAACAAAAGAATAAAGATGATAAGTAAATATGAGAATATGATATTTAATAAATATAATAAAGATGAGAAAAATAGCAAAGAGTAAACTGAAGAAGAACCATATCCATAATTGATATACATGGATGAAACAGTGCAATAAAAAGGCAGGATTGACTTATTAGATAAAAACAAGACCTAACTATGTTGTTTTCAAGAGATTCACTCTAAATACAAATGTACAACAAGTTTAAAGTGTTTTGTGCAGAAATAAAGTAATATAGAAGGACTAAGATTGCTATCCTTTGAAAGCCTCAGTTGCAAGATTGTCCCTTACTGGTGTTTGAGAACTTGGATTTCTGCAGTGTTCCTATTACCCAACCTGGTGGTTTACTGTACCTAAACAGTTTGTACAATGTGGATTTTGTTGAATGCCTGCTTCACTTCTGGGAAACTTGAATTTTGGTACAAGCTAAGCAAAGGGTGATTATGTGATAAGCCCCCAATAAAAAGTCTGGGCACCTAGTCTGTAAAGAGCTTCCCTGGCACACAGCTTTCACATATGCTGTCAAAATTTGATGTTAGAAGAACTAAGCACATTCTGCATGACTGTATTGAGAAAGGACTCTTGGAAGCTTGAACCTGGTTTCCTCTAGATTTTGCCCCAGTAATTTCTTTCTTTGCTGTTCTTTCTTTGTATCCTATTACTGTAACAAGTCATAACAGCAAGTACAACTATGTGCTGCATCCTGTAAGTCCTGCTGGCAAATCACTGAACCTGCGGATGGTCTTGGAGAACTCTGACATTCTTTTAAAACAGGAGTCATTAGAAAGGTAGAGTGGCCATATTAATATCAGATAGCATAGAGTTCAAGGCAAGTTGTATTACTAGATACAAAAGGGAGAATTTATCATGATAAAAAGCTCAATTCATCAGGAAAACATGTATGCACTGAAAAATCTAGCATCAAAAGTATGAAGCAAATACTGATAGAACGAAAGGGTAAAATGAACATTTCCACATAAAAGTTGGCCATATGAATACCTTGTCACTCAGTAACTTGAAAAAACATGAATGAGAATATAAAATATTTAATCAACATTGTTTACTAACTTGACATTGAGAAAACACACCACAGAACAAATACAGAAAACATATGCTTTTCAAGGTCACATGAAACATTCAAGTGTAAGTGGAACAACTACAGACAATTCTTTCAAGCACACTTGTAAGATTGACAATATGCTGGGCCATAAAGCAAGTCACAGTAAGTTTGACAAGAATAAAATCACACAATACAACTGGTACAATACCAATTTTATGCATTCTTTCAGGAAAGGAGAGATATCAGCCCAACTAATTTTGTGATGCCACTGTAAATATGATACCAAAACCTGATGAGAATATTATTTTTAAAAATGGAAACTGCTTAAAAATACAAATACCCCCACAGGGATAGTAGTATAACATGGAGAATGTAACCAATGTTTCTGTAACATCTTCCTATGTTCACAGACAGCAACTGCACTAGTGGGTGTGAGGATTTAGTAATATGGGTAACTATTGAGCCACTGTGTTGTATATTTGAAACCAATATAAGATTGTATAACAATGATATTTTAACAAAAGAGTACAAATTTCCAAAATGGGCATAGACACAAAACAACATATGTACTTGGAACACAGAGAATTAATTCAAAAGTGAACAAAAGTATGACATTCAAATATTCTAAATATTCAGAATTGAAAAACACATTTTAAATATCTCATGAGTCAAGAAGAAATCACAAAGTATTTTTTAAAATATCAACATTTTGTGGATTTAATTAAGGAGAATTATAGCTCAAAGGTTCATAGCAGGTAAAAAGAAAATTTTAAAGCCAGTGATCTAAGTTTCCACAGTAAATAGGATAAAATAAACAATAAAGAGCAGAGGTAAAAAGAAAATTTAGAAAAAAAGAACAAAAAATAAATAAAAACAACTAAGATGTTCATTCTTAAAAAGGTTAATAAAATTAATATACACCTACCGAGAGTGATAAAAAAAGAAAGAAAATAAACTATTAATATTAGGAAATAATGAGGGACATCTCTACAGATTCTGCAGATATTGAAAATATAATATAGCATAGTTCAAGCCAATGTATTCAACAAACTAGATGTAATATACATACATCTTGAAACAATTGAAACACCTTGAAAACATTATTTGTCAACATGGACACAGCAGAAATAGAAAATGTGAATAGTCTTGTTCTCAGCAATATACACTTGTTATAGAATTTGAGTTTGTAGTTTAATGTCTTCAATAATCTGAGGTTCAGATGGCTTTATTGATGAGTTTTATCAAACATTTAGGGAAGATCACTACCAACTTTATGCATTCTTTCAGAAAAGGAGAGATACTATCCAACTTATTTTGTGATGCCACAATAAATCTAATACCAATAACTTGAAGAGAATATTATTTTAAAAAATAGAAAATACTTAAAAGTATAAATAATCCCACCTGAACATAGACACAAAGCAACATGAACAAAAATATTAGCCAAATATATCAAACAATATATAAAAAAAGATACATCATGAGCAACTTGGATTTATTCCTGGAAAAATAAGGTAGGTTTAACACTTGAAAATCAAACATTTTATTTAGTAAGGAGTATGACTCCATTTGGGGCATAAGGGATCTCCTCCCTCACAGACACTCAAAATATAAATCAAGGCCATACATATTTCTACACCTATTGAAGCCACAAAACAAAACCTCACCTGTGTACTCCTTAACCCCTCTGTAATTCTGGACATCACTGATAGTGACCAAAACACTCATTTCACTTCTGAGAATACAAAATGCTAAGCTCTTGAGCAACAGAAGTTTCACCTCCCTAACAGCCTCAGGCTTCAGGCCTCATAGATTACCATAATGACCTATTAAACAATTTCTAATTCAGTGGGATATAACATGATTCATATCGGTCACCAGACAGCAGAAGCAAAGTATAATAGTCTGCCTCCATATTTTTTAATATTTAACTGCTCATAACTTTTAAGTCTTACTCTTTCTCTTCCTCTTTTGCTCCACACCTGGGAAAACAAATAATGCCTGGATGCTCACTCTGTTGGGACTGATAAGAAGTATATATCACACAGAGGAACCCTTATACCATCCCAGCCTTTAAAGACCCTAAAAATTCTATGCCAGACTCTTTCTCTGCTCTCTTAAGCCATTTCAAGAACTGGTTATGAGACAGCCTACTTTTCCCAGACAGCCCCATTTTGTGAATAACAACACTTTTCATGTCCTGTTGACATGTGTGACATTTTCACTCTGAACATCCACATTGAACGTTAGGTAGAGGTCCAGACTGTTCTGTGGCATGACCACAATAATATAATTAACCACACTCACACAATAAAGTAGAATGAGCAAATGATTATTTCCATCAAAAGATGGAAAAAAGCATTAAAGAAAACTCCATACCAGCTAATGATGAAACCTCTCAACAAATTTAGAAGGAAACTCTCAGACAGCAAACATCTGTGAAAATCCTCTTCCTAGCATTATACTTAATGGTGAAAATTGAATGTTCTCCTAAATTCTGGAACAAGGGTGTTTGCTCTCACCACTTTTATTTAACATTTTATTGGAAATCCTAGCCAATGATATGAGCAAAGAAATGTATACAAGTCTTAAAGACTGCAAATACAAGTCTCTATTTGCAAATGACATGACTGATACATACAAAAGTCTAAGAACTTGTTGAAAAACTACTAGAACTACCAGGAAATTTATCAAAATTACAGGAGACAATGTCAATACAAAAATTTCAATTGCATTTTCATATCATGGTAATAAAATTTTTAAAGGATAGCATTTTTAAATTATATAAATGACTATATACAACAGCATAAAAAATCATTAACATACAAATTATTTCTAAAAGAAATTAAAGACCTATATTTGTTTAGATATTGCCTATGTTCATGGATTACAAGATTCAATACTGTTGATTTTACTCTAGATTTTCTGTGTTCAACTCAATACCAACCAAAATCCCAGTAAAATTTTTTGTACAAATTGACAGAATTATTCTAAATTTTATACACAAATAAAAAGGATTTATAAAAGCCAATACTGTCTTGAAAAGAAGAAAATTGCACAATTTACGTTACTGACTTCAAGATGTATAATAATAATCAATAAAGTTTAATAATGTCATAAAGAAAGGCAAATAAATGAACAAAGGGAGGTGACATGTACTCGTGCTTCCATGGTCATTTTAACAGATTTTTAGATATAGCATAAAATTCACTGAAGTGTACAATTCAGTGGTTTTAGTATGTTCACAGAATTGTCCAACTATCGCCACAATTTAATTTTTGAATATTTTTATCAATAAAAAAGAAAACTCAGGCTTATTAGAAGTCAATCCCTATGGCTTGCAACTTGTACCACATTGGCACCAGGCAATCACTAAAGTACTTTATATCAGCATAGATTGCATATTTTTACATTTCATATAAATGGTATCTTCATATGTGACCTAATATTACTTACTGGCTTCTTCCACTCAGCACAATGTTTTCAAAGTTCATCCATGCTGTACCATCTGTCAGTATATCATCTCTTTTTATTGCTGAATAACATGCCATTGTGTGGACATACTAGTTTTTATTCTTCCACTCGTCGATGGACATTTGGCTTGTTCCCACTTTTTGGTTATTATAAATAATGTTATAATGAATACACATGTACAACGTTATCTGTGACCATATGTTTTCATTTCTCTTAGGTATGTAGGTAGAAATAGATTGTGGGATCATATGTCAACTGTTGGTTTAAACTTTTTGTGGAAATCCAAAAAGTTTTCTAAAGCAGCTGCTTCATTTTAGATATTACCATCAGTGCCACATGAGTGATTCAATTTTTCTACATCCTCACCAACACTTGTTATTACATGTCTTTTTTATTTTGTTCATACTGCAGTTCATGAAGAAGTATCACATTGTCATTTTGATTTGCAATTTGATGATGGTTAATGATATCAAGCATCATTTAATGTGCCTATTGGGCATTTGCATATCTTTTTAGAGAAATGCCTATTCATACTTTGACTATTATATTTGGGTTATTTGTATTTTTATTATTGAATTGGGAGAATCGGTTCTGGATGCTTAACACATTAAGTTTTTTATTTGAAAAATGTTCTCTGATTCTGTTGGTTATCTCTACATTTGAAGCAAAAAAGTTTTAAATTTAATGAAGTTCTATTTATCTATAATTTTTCAAGTTGTACTTCTTTACAAATGAGAAAAATTTCCTATAAAGTGAAACTGACTATTTTAAAGAGTTCAATCCAGTGTTATTTAGTACATTCAGAAAGTGTGCAACCATCACCGCTGTCTAGTTTCAAAACATTTTCATCACCCAAAAATATAATATCTCTTTTTATTGCTGAATAATATGCCATTATATAGATATACATTAAGCATATCCATTAAGCAGTCTTTCCTCCTTCCTCACTTACCCCAGTTCTGGGACACACTAACCTGCTTTCTGTCTCTGTGGATTTACTTATTCTGTATATTTCATAAAAATAGAATTATACAGTAAGTGATCTTTTATGGCTGGCTTTTTTCGCTTTCAATGTTTTCAAGATTCATTCACTTCATAGCATGTATCAGTACTTGACTTGTTTTTGTCATTAATTGATGTTCCATTGCATGGCTGTGCCACATTTTTTATATATTCATCAGTTGATGGACATTTATGTTTTTTTCCCACTTTGGCTATTGTGAGTAGCATTGCTATGAACATCCATGTAGAAGTATTGGTTTGAACACCTAATTTTAGTACTTCTGAATAAATACCCAGGAGTGGAATTGCTGGTTCATATGGTAATGCTATATTTAACATTTTGAGGACCTGCCAAACTGCTTTCCACAGCAAATACACCATTTTATATTTCCACCAGAAATGTGTAAATTTTCTGATTTCTCTGCAGTTTGTTATATTTTTTTGTTTTTTAAAATTATAACCATCCTAGTGAATGTAAAGAGACAACTTACTGAGGTTTTAATTTGCATCTTCCTAATGACTATGGTATTAAGCATCTTTGTTAGGTGCTTATTTGCCATTTTTATATCTCCTGTCGATAAATGTCTGAATCCATTACACATTTTTTAATTGGGTTATTTGTCTTTTTGTTTTTGAGTTTTAAGTGTTCTTTGTGTATTCTGGATATGAGGTCCTGATCCAATATTTTTTTTGCAATTTTTTTCTCCCATTGTGTAGGTTGTTTTCTCACTTTCTTGATAATGTTCTTTGATGCACAAGTTTGTAATTTTGATGATGTCCAATCTATCTATTGTTTTCCTTGCTGGTGCTTTTGGTGTCATATCTAAGAATCCATTACTAAATTTAAGGTCATTGAGATTTATGCATAAACTTTCTTCTAAGAGTTTTATAGTTTTAGCTGTTATATTTAGATTGTGGGTGCATTTTGAGTTAACTTTTGTGTACTATGAGAGGTAGCACCAACCTAGTTAATTTTACATGGATACTATTTGTACCAGCATCACTTATTAAAGTGGTTATTCTTTCTCTGAATAGTTTTGGCATCCTTGTCAAAAATCGATTGACCATACATGTATGGGTTTATTTCTGGATTCTCAATTCCATTTTATTGGTCTATATGTCTACGCTTATGCCAATACCATGCTGTCTTGATTACCCTCTTTGTAGTAAGATTTAAATAGGTAATGGCGAATCTTTTTGTTTTTCCTTTTCAATATAGTTTTCGCTATTCAGGGTGCCTTGCAGTTCCGTATGAATTTTATGATCAAGTTTCCCACTTGTATTTAAAAAAAGGGCCACTGGTATAACTATAGGGGCTACTTTGAATTTGTAGATTGCTTTGGTTAATACTGCCATCTAAACAATATTATCTTTTATCCATGAACATGAGCTGTCTTTTCATTTATTTAGAGCATTAAAATTTTTTCAATGTTTTGTAGTTTCCGTGTACAAGTCTTGTACACTGTTAAATTTATTCCTATGTTTTTTATTGTTTTGTAAATGAAGTTGTTTTCTGCATTTTACATTCATCACTTGTGCATCTGGTGTCATAAGACAGGCTTTGCCAACCCAATTTCAGGAATATTTACTCCTATATTTTCTTCTGAGGGTGCTATAGTTTTAAGCCCTTACATTTAGGTCTATAATTCATCTCAGTTAATTTTGTGTTTGATGTGGAAAGGGATTCATTCTCTTACATGGGAATATCTAGTTGTACCAGGTCTATTTGTGGAAGAGTTTATTTTTTAACCATTCAAACATCTTTATATCCAAGGCAAAGATCAATTGGCCATAAAATGTGAGGGTTTATTTCTGGACTTAGAATTCTATTCCCTTGATCTATATGGCTATTCTTATTCCAATACAAACTTATCTAGATTACTTAGCTTTGTAGTGATTTTGAAATAAGGAAATGTTAACCATTCTTTGCTCTTTGCCTCAAGATTTTGGTTCTTCTGAGCCCCTTGAATTTCTGTGTAAATTTTATGATCAGCTTGTTAATATCTGCAAAGAAAGCAGCTGGGATTTTTTACAGGAATTTCACTGAATCTGTAGGTTAGTTTGAGAAGTATTGCCACTTCAATAATATTAAGTCTTCCAATACATGAACTTGAGATATATATTCAATTATGTTATTTAGATCTTTAATTTATTTCAAAAGGTTTCATAATTTTCAGTCTGAGTTTTGCAGTTTTTTGATAAATGTATCACTAAATATTTTATTCCCTTTGATGCCATTTTATAATGAATGGTTTTCTTAATTTCATTTTCTGCATTAGTCATTGACAGTGTGTAGAAATACAATTGTTATTATATATTGATCCTATATCCTACAAATTTGCTAAACTCATATTAGCTCTGCTAGTGTGTGTATGTGTGCATTACTTAAGAGTTTCTACATACCAGATCATGCCATCTGCAAATAAAGATAATTTAACTCCTTCCTTTCCAATCTAGATTCCTTCTGTCTGTTTCTTGCCTAATTGATCTGACTAGAACCTCCAGTACAATGTTCTATAGAAGTGGCAAGAGCAGACATGTTTGCTTATTCCAGTCTTAGGGGGAAAGCATTCAGTCTTGGAGTATGATGCTAGTTATAGGTTTTTCATAGTTTCCCATTATCAGAATGAAGAAGCTCCCCTCTATTAGTATTTTGGGTATTTTTGTCATGAAGGGCTGTTCGATTATGTCTGATATTTTTTTGTGCATCTGCTGCCGTATCTATGTGGTTTACATCCTTCACGTTATTGATATGGTATACTACATTGATTTTGTATGTTAATTCAACCCTGCACTCTTGGAATATAACCACTTGGTTATGGTGGTGTCTTTTAAATATGTTGTTAGATTTGGTCTGCTGGTATTTTGTTGAGGATTTTGCATCTACATGATAAGAGACTTTGGTATATCTTATGTCTTTTTTCCTGGTATTGGGGTACACTAGTCTCAAAGAACGAGTTTGGAAGTACTCTCTCTTCTATTTTTTGGAAGAGTTTGTGGTATACTGGTACTAATACTTGTTTAAATATTTGTTAGAATTCACCAGTGAAGTTATCTGGGTTGGCTTTGTTTTCCAAATTTTCTAATTAATTTCTCAATCCCTTGTTATAATTACATTCAGATTTTCTATTTCTCCCTCAGTCAGTTTCATTTCTTTGTCTTTCTAGAAAGTTGTTCATTCATCTAAGTCATGTATCACATTGGTATGAATTTATTTTTGGAAGATCAGTAGTGATTTATCATCTTTTCTTCCTGATTTTAGTAATTGGAATATTTTCTCTTTTCTTTCTTTGGTCATTGAAACTAAGGATTTGTCAATTTTGTTGATCTTACAAAAAAAACTTTGATGTCAATGAGTTTTTCTATTATTTTTCTGTTCTGTATCTCATTAATTTCTATTCTTATATTTATTGTTTTCCTTTTTTCTACTTTAAGTTGAATTTCCTCTTTTTCCAGTCTTAGGGTGCAATATTAGGTTATTTATTTGCCATCTTTCTTTCTTCCTAATGCAAACATTTTGAGCTATACATTTCCTCCAAAGTACTGCTTTAACTGAGTTCCGTATATTTTGGTATGTTTTGTCTTCATTTTATTGCATGTCAAAATATTGTCTAACTTCTTTGTGATACTTTCTTTGACCTATTAATTACTTACGAATGTAGGTTTTTAAAAAAAATTCTGCATATTTTTGAGTTTTCCAAATTTTTTTGTTATTGATTGAAAATTTTATTCCATACTTTTTTCTGAGAACATGTATATAATTTCAATTGTTTTAAACTTACTGAGGCTTCTTATATGTCCCAGCATGTGGTTTATACCATATATTCAATGTAAACTTAAGAAAGTGTATTCTGATAGTGTTGGCTGGAGTGTTCTATATGTCTACTAGGTCTATCTGGTTTATGGTGTTTTTTCTGTCTTCTATTTCCTTGTGGGTCTTTGCCTAGTTGTTCTACCTATTGTTGAAAGTGAGGTGTTAAAACAGAAATATATTCATAAACACAGAGAACAAGCTGGTCCCTACCTTGGGAGAGGGGATGGAGACATTGATGAAATAGGTAAAAGGCATTCCCCAAAACATGACTTTCCCTGCTGCTTTCAAGATGTTTTCTGTCTGTATTTGAATATTTTTATTATGATGTGTCTGGGTGTGGATCTTTTTGTGTTTATCCTACTTGGAATTGGCTGAGATTCTTAGATGTGTACATTGCTGTTTTGCATCAAATTTAGGAAGATTTCAATATGTTCCTCAAATATATTTTCTATTCCTTTCCCTCCGACTTTCTTTTACTTTCATTATGAAGATATTGGTGGACTTTGCTGTTCCACGTTTCTCTGCATCTTTGATCATTTCTCTTCATTCATATTTGTTTCTATTCTTCATATTTCATAATCTTTATAATCTATTTTCAAGTTCTTAAACTCTCTCTGATAGTTACAAGTACTGTTGGGCCCTTTATTTAATACATTTCAGCTACAGAATTTCCTTGGGTGTTTTTAAATTTTTTTTCTCTGTATTGACATTCTCTATTTGATAACACATTGTCATTATTCATTCTTTTGTTCTTTAAGCATGGTTTTCTTTGGTGCTTGCACATATTTATAATAGCTATTTTGCAGTCTTTGCTAAATCTGGTAACTGATCTCTCTCACATGTGGTTTCTGTTTCCTGATTTATTTTTAGTGTATTTGTTAAATTTTCCTGTTTGCATGTCTCATGAATTTTTATTGAAAATTGGGTATTTTAAATAATGTACTGTAGCAGCAACTCTGGTATACTGTTTTCCTCTCTTTTGGTGCTTTATATTGTTTAATTTTGAGGGATTTTAGTAAGCTATTTTGCTGATGTCTATTTTTTCCACAGTGTGAGGCCTCTTATATTTCTCCTCAGTGGATATAGCCTTGGGCATGTGCACAGTCTACCTTGGATTTTATCAAGGCTCTATTTAAATTGATTTTTTTCTGGGTATCTTTGTTAAACTATCCATCTTTTGATGTCCCACTCAGCTGTTAAACTCCACTAATTGCTGCCTGATTATTGTTTTCTACAATGCCTTGGAGCACAAAGTGCCTCACAGTCTTGATCTAATTATGTACAGTCACCTTTAATAGGGGTAGTTTTTGAGACCAAGTCGACCTTTATTCTAACCAGGGAAAGTCTCTACTTACTTATCTCTCTGGTTGTCTCCTATGAATCAGCTAGCCTATGGTTTAGCTTATTGTTCTATTGTTCTTGTTCTCATGAAGCTACCATCCATCTCTTAGTTGCTTACTTTTAAAACATCCATTACTTTCCAGAGCACACTTAAGCTTGAACTTGCCCACATGGTTATAATATAGTAAGTTACCTTAGGGAAAGCTTCAGAATTCTCCAATTGCATTGACTGAATAAATATTTCTTTGTCTATGCTCTTAGGACAATCTCTAAAGACTTTGATATCACACACACACTCATAACACTTATGCTCTTTCCCACTCATTTTGCAATGGATGCTCTTCAGAAGGTCTCTTTTCCATTCTCTTTTTTCACCATACATGGATGTTTATGTGAATAACAAAATCTTATTCACACACTTGAAGACTTTGGCTTTATTGAAAAATATAAGTTAATTTGGTTTCTATAAAACAGTTGAAATGTAATAACTCATTGAGGAGAAAATGGAAAACACATTGGAAATTTATTTAATTTTAGCCTTGACTAGGAATTTGTGCTCCTTGGCTTATTGTTGCTGATATGTTTGTAAATGCTAGGGCTGCCTTTGTACCTATCACCAGGCAGTGCTTTTCCCAGAGCTCCTCTGAGGCCTCTGAGGACGAACAAAAGCTAGTGTTCTTTCTTATAACACCATGCTTTTATATATGTTATTTCATTTAATTCTTATAGAAATTCCATATGTAAATATTATGTCTAATTTACAAAGAAAAAAACAAGGTCAAGGAAATTAAAAACCTAAATATGAAAACAAAAGTTCATAACATTTGAAGAGGAATGCAGGGCATTATCTTGGTGTCCATTGGGTATGGTAGGATTTATGAATGAAGAAAGTACACAAAAAATGAGAAAGAATGAGTAATTGGCCACCCTAAACTTAAAATTTTCTTCACAATAAAGCATCAAAACAAAGTTAAAAGAAATTCATAAATTAGTAGAAGATGTTTGCAATGCACATGAATGGCAGAGTGCAGAAAGAACACTTCCAAATTAATAAAATTAAGATAAGAAAATCAGTAAAATGGTATTAATAAGTAATAAAGAAATCAAATAGCCAATAGATATCAAGAAATGTTCAACTTTATTAGTAATCAAGTTGATGCAAGTTTTAAATTGAAGATACTAATTCACATCCGTATGGCTGGCAAAAAATTTAATCGGTCAATAAATGTTGGCAATGATATAGAGAAACAGAAAGTCCAACATAATGAATGTGGGGCTATAAATTGGTACAACTATTCTCCAGAGCAATTTGATGATATCTAGTAAAGTTAAAGATGCCCATATGTAAAAACCTGAAATTTTCACTTTTCAGTTGAATTCCAATTTAGCCTAAAAAACCTGAACATTTGTACAATGACACACATATAAAAATGCTCATAGTAAGATTCCTTGTGACAGAAAGGAAAAAATTAATAACTGCCACTTAAAAAATTGTCTAACACATAGCTGACATTCCATAAATATTTGTTGAAAGAATAAATCATCCTAAAAATACATCAGTTGGAAAGTGGATAAACATATTTTGGTTTATATATCCAATGAAATTTATTCAGCAGTAAAAATGAATGAACTATATCAAATGCATCAATATGGAAATCTTCAACATATCATTAGACAAAATATAAAAGTATTTTTAAAGACAGTATGATACTGTGTATATAAAATATTACAACATCAAAGAAATTTATTACATCATTAATGAATACACAGATATAAAACAAAAGTGATTATACAAACTCACACATATATGAATGATGAATATAAAATTTGGTAAAATTCAATAGAGTCATCGTCTATGAGGAGGAAGGCAAATGAAATAGATGAGAGGTACGCATAGCACTCTAACTGTATCTGTAACATTTTATTTCTTTTAAAAATAATTGGAAAGAAATTTAGGACAGTATAAAAAGTGTTGAAGTTGGTATGTGGGTGTTTATAGCATTTCCTATGTGTTCTGCATTTGAAATGTTTCACAATAAAAACTACATTGGGAATTTTGAAGGAATTTTATATTTTAACCTTGAAAAGAGAAAGATACAGGTAAATATTATAACTCTTTCAAATATTAGAAACTTCTTATATAAAATAGTGAGCAGACTCATTCTGGTTGATGTCAGTAGTAGAACAGAAAACGAAAGCTCAAAGTTACCTAGATAAATATGATGATACAAAGGAAAAATATTTATGTATCTTGAGCAGTAGAGAGGTGTGCTCCTTGTGCTCCTACTCTTTAAGTAGAAACTTTTATGGATGCTATAATAGATATTCCTGTACTAGATAGAAGGTTGTAGTAGAGTATTTAAGATTATCATCTTTACCACTACAATTTAATTAAAGGAGATACTTGATAATCTTTAAGCAGAAACCAGCAGTTGTTCTATAACTCAAAATATTGTAGCTTCTGGGTCTCCTTGGTTAAAAAAAATTTTTTTTTTTTTTGGTGACTTGACAGCATGCTGGTGTGTTTTGTGGCCAGGATCTGTATCGAATATGTAGTTAGCAGAAGAAAGTTTCAAATCATCTTGATGAGCTGAATTATGTGGCCCAAAATAACAGAAATAAATATAAATAATAATCACATATATAAATAAGGTATGTACAAGATGTAAAAATGGTCCAATAAAAACACCTGTACAAGTACATTTTTCCCAGCACGAGAAAAATACAATAGTGAACTCCATGTTAGTGTAAAGATTGCACAAAATGCCAAAATGGTAATTCCAGACCTGGAATGGGTTAATAGATATTGATGTCTAGAAAATGGAATTGATGGTACCAGTTATAGATGACACACTTTGAAAAGTATGAAGCCAGAGGAGAATGACCAGATGGAAAGGTATTCACAGCACTGAGACAAGAAGAAAAATTAAAGGAACTACAGAAATTGGAGAAGAGAAATTGAAAGGGACTGACAAATAAAAGCTTTTTTTCAAAGATCAGAATGCTGTCATGTGGAAGAGGGGTTAGTCATAAGACTGATGGTTATTTCACATCAGTGTAGAAAAAAACGTTCTTAAAAGGTAAAGATATCCTAAAATTGAAAGAGCAACCTGTGACACAGTAAGTGTTTGATCATTAAAGGTTTTTAAGCAGATGCTGGATAACTTTCAGGGTTGTTGTTCATGATATCCAGACATCCATCAGGTATGATTTTTACCAAAGTACAGGGTGAATATCTGTCATCCAATGTTGGTACCAAAAATAAAAATTCTTTATATGAAGGCCTGGAGGATTATGATTTACTTAAATCATGGAACCATTCCATCTTGCTTCATCAATTTGCATTTGTTTTTAATAAAAATAAATTTATGTTTTTGCAAAAAATGCATACACATTATATATTATTTAAGCAATTAAGAAAGTATACAGAGAAAATGCGAAGAGCACATACAGTATATTGTACTATCACAAATATGCACACCAGTTAAATATCATTTCAGGCAATAAATTAAAAAATATATAAAGATGATGAATGGATGAATGGATGGTCAGATGGATAGATAGGTAGGTAAATAGATATAGATAAATTGATAATAGTGTTTTACAAATATTGGATCCTAACACGTTATTTTTAAAAACTTTTCAATGCAAGTTTACATGAACTTAATAGAACAAGAAAGTGAAACTGAAGGACTGCTAAAGATTCAAATAAATTTTACTTCATCATAAAAATCTATTTCCATTAACTAATATCTCCCAGTTTCACCCTCTCCTCAGCCCTTAGCAATCACTATTGTAATCTCTGCTTCTATGAGCTTCACTATTTTATATTCCTTATATAAGTAGCATCATTTGTATTTGTCTTCTGTGTCTGGATTATTTCATTTTGTCTAAGTCCTAAGTTCTAGAGATCATCTATCTAGCATAGTGTCTATAGTTAGCAGTACTGGACTGTATACTCAAAATTGACTAAGAGGGTAAATCTTATGTTAAAAGTTGTTATCACATGCAAAAATATCAATATTAATATTATTTTAATAAGTAAAAAGAGTGAGAAGAAACTTTTGGAGGTGACGCATATCTCTGTGGCATAGATGGTGGTGATGGTTTTATGGATGTGTACTTATCTTCAAACTCATCAAGTTGTATATATTAATTATATACATCTTTTTATAAGGCAATCTTATTTAAATTAAATCATTAAAAAATTGTTCATTATATTTATCTTTAAATATAAGAAAATATATTCAGAGAAAGTTTTGTTTTTTCATTTTGTATATTTAACTTCTGTTTTAAAGTTTACACAGTATTAATTGCCTCTCTGTTATAAACAATAGACATTAGCTTTCTTACATGTTGCCCCACCTCCCACTCTTTCTCTTCCTACTTAAACATGGGACGTGTCTTAGTGTCACCATTAAGTGTCAGTTTTTTCCTGGAGCTTTTTATAGCTCTTCCTTCATTTCACAGAAATTTGATTTTATTATATATTTTAATAATTTTCCTAATCAATATGTTGAATTCCTTAGGGACACTACTTATCCACATAAGACGTTCTCTTTGCCTTCCATATCTTTTTATTCCTGATTACTGGGTCTTTCACTGCTGTGTTCACTGTAATGATCTCAAGCTTTTCCTCCATGTTATTAATTTGCTTTTTATCCATATCTGTTCTTTGATCTTTATAGTTTATTAATTACATAAAGAAGTTTTCACCCTTGATATATTACCTTAAGTAAAAAATTTCCTTCTCATCTTTTAGCTTTCAGTTTATTTAATCCAAGTTGTTCTAGAGTACAAAGCATTTGTGGTGACTTTCCTTGAGTTATGTTTTCTTCTAGTATAGTTTCTTTCTCTGTTCTTCTTATTAAAAGTGTTTCACTTTTTGTTCTTTTGCTATAGCACATTGCCATAATTTCAATGCCAAATATTTTTAGCTTTTTCACCCTAAGGAGTCTCTCTAGCTTTGTCCAGACATTATTTTTTGCTCTCATATAATGTGGGTGACTTTACTCCCTTTGAAAATGCTTCTGCGAGCTGAAAGTTTTCCCCAAGATGCAGTTACTTGAGGGTGGTTAATTAAAGTCTGTTCACTTTTTCTGTAGTCAGAAGTCATGGAAAGAAGAAAAGATAACCCTAAGCTTGGTGATCATTTCCCAGGTTTAGTTGTATCTTTTGTATACCAAGATGCACAACACCTCATTGGGAAGTATATGTCATTCACTTAATATAAAGGTGAATCCTTTAACTTAAATTTTACTGCACTAATTCTTCATTTTACCTTAGAACCTTTCCTTCTGTTAGAGATACTCAGTCCCATAATTTCTTCTGTTTTTACATATATCTCTCCAGCTTTTGTTTCCCTTAAGAGAGTCAAAAGAAGGATAACCAGTTAGTCTGCTTTTCCACATTAGGTAAAATTAGTGAAAATAATCAGGCTTTTGTTGAAATCACCATTATGGTTTCTAAATTGCAGGAGCAGGATGGGCCTTGTTACGCTCCTCTCTAATACCTGCTCTGTGTCAATATAATCTTTCTTTGGCTGCCAATTTTTAAAGCTAATTATATTATGTATGTTATGTTATGTTATATTATATTAGGCTGTGCTTCTTGTTTAGGTTTTGCAGTTTTTGTTATTAATTTTTAAAATCTTTTTTCTTACAGTTTTTGCTGTTTTTTTCTTATAAGTATTTGCTGGTTTTTATTAATTGTTCTTTTAATTAAGAATCTGGGGAGAATTAGAGGAGGAATATGCTCTTAAGCAGTTTTTTTCCCTTCAATTTAAAACTGAAAATCTGAAGATTTATTTTTATATGGTCCAAGTCTATAATTATTAGAAAATGAGAAAACGACTATATGCCCCATGGCTGAGTGATTTTAAGGAAGTTTCGTTATAAATAATACCTTCTGAATTGTTGCAAAATAAAGGTACATTAGTTATGAAATCATGAAATTTGGCTTCTATAGAAATAATGGAAATCTAGATCACACAAAGTTATATGAAAAGGATAAAATTTTCCCAGTGAACATGTCTTATGCTGCAAACAATGTTATTTAAAACCACAGACCAAAGATCCATTTCCTTGGAATCATTACATTTATTTTTTCATTATTATTTCATTTTGGTCTTATCTACTGTATTACTTACATCAACGTATTAAAATTTCTTTATATGATATTTTTTATCTTAGGATATAACCTAATATAGCATTAATGTGAATAAATGGAAAAGATGGGTCACCCAACCATATAAATTAAAGATGAAAATGATATATTGGTGATCTTTTCAAGCCTCCATTTTTTCTAAACATGTTTTTAATAAGAGCCATGGTTTTGCTATGAAACAGAAAATGCATTGATTTAGTTTTATACTGAAGGTTTAAATAAATATTCAGCCATAATGGGACAATACCAAAACCCTTTTTAAGTTTATGATCTTCATCTGTTTTTAATGCATTATTACATTTTGTTTTCCTAGCAATGATGTGTACATTCTATCATTTTCTTCAGTGAGGAAGTGCTGTACATGAGTTACAAGTTATTTCAATGTCACCTAAAGCTTCACACCTAAAGCTTATAGAACTTCTGACAGGAAGAGACTGAGATTTAATTGCATTTGGCATGTCTCATACCTAATAACAAATGGGACTTCTGTGTAATTAATCTATAGGATACATATTCCTAGGCAGTATGTTAACAGCCAGAAATGTATGGCTTTTTAACTTTTCTTTCATTGTTTTCCATCAATTTCTATTCTGTTTGCACATCCTCAGAAAACTAGAAATCAGTTTTCATTGAACTTTCACTGGGGTAAATAGAAGTCTCTGAAATTGTGAATACTTATTATTTACAAATATAAAGTCAGAATTAAGAACCTATATGTTCAAAGTTATATGTATGTCCATCAAATGCAGAAGAAAAGAGAATGAAGAAATCATTGGTGATATATGACAGAATTTAGACAGTTAAAATGCAGAAAAAATACCAAAGAAGAAATGGATAAGGATTGGCATAAATGATATTAAATAGATCTGGGAAAATCCAGGGGTAAAGAAATAGTGGATGTAATAAAAAGTATTGCCTTAAAGAAGTGTACATAATCTAGTGGGAAAGTGGTTTTCTGTTACTTTTATCTTAAAATTGTCTGTGTTCTGGCATAATAATAATAATAAGAAGAAGAAGAAGAAGAAGAAGAAGATGATGATGATAATGATGATTGTGCTTTTGGCATACAAATTGTTTTATTGTATAATTTTTCATTCTTTAGATGCACAAAGAGAATGTATGTTTTATGAATTGTCTTCTAAATAATAAATAGTGTACTTTCTTTGATAAGCCTTGATGTTTCTGTACATTATGTGCTTAAGAAGTATGCAAACATTTTCATATGATGAAAATCCCAATTTTTATTTTAAAAATTGGAAAATTATGAGTCAAAAACATGATAAACCATCACAGTCTATTTTTAAATGCTTTGCATTTTAATATGGTTGAAGTTAAAGCAGTAAGTAATTTCAGAGATTTTTTCCTTGAGCTACATAGTTCTTTTCATATGTAATTATTCTCTGAATGCATTAGATAATGTTATGGTTCCCACAGCTGTATACACATCTATAAATCATTAATGAGGCAGTTAACTGAAACAAAACTATAAAAGATTTGCATTACCCGGCAGAAGCCTGCTTTAATTGACTTCTAGTTATTTACAACTAATTTTTCCTTTTGGAATAATGATTGCAAGTAATTTAGGATTCTTTTATTCACGCAGAAATTAGATTCTGTCTATTCATCAAAAATGTTTTTTTCTGTGTAACAGAGTCTGTCAGTGACCAACATGGGGCCTGAGGTAATATTCTTTACTAGCTTAAACCTCATCCCACTCTCTATTCCTACCCTTCCTGTTTGCCTCCCTCCCATCTAAAAGGACATAGACAATTGGGAGAGTCCAGAAATGTAAAGAAAATGCATAGATCCAAAAATGGGTTAAGGAGAATGAGCCCAGGGAAACATACATTTGGAATTATGTTTATTGATATATGTTTTTAAAGGACTATCTATTTAATTCATAAAAAGAATTCAACATTTAAAGTAAAAATCAAATAAGTTTTTTAATATACCTGATGTAAGTATAAATGAGTCACAATACTATATGGTGATGAGAGATGTTTATAAAAGAATTACATTTCATATATAAATGCTTTGACATTTATCAATTCTCTTTATATTGCTCTGTTACATTAGAATGGCATTATTTATTGGCCATACTTTTATTATTATTTCTCTACAAATCATCCAACCCACAAACCACTGATAGTGAACAGTCTATTGATGCCAAAAGGATGGTTTTTCCTTTGTTTTACAACTAGTAATAATAGAAACATCAGTAAGAAAGGCACTTAATTATGACTAATAAAGAAGTTATCCAAATAATCAAAACACTTATGGCAGTTTTAAGGTAAATTCTAAAAAAGAAGGGGCGGTTTCCTTTTAAAGTTTGTTCTTAGTGACTATCATTGTGGATGAAATCTGGTTCCCAAATGTCCATACACTTAAAAGTAAACTATTTTACAATTGACAGACAGTAACCACAGTAGAGGGGCTGAGGATTTAATTATATGGGTTACAGTTGAACAACTGTGGTGAACATTTGAAACCGATATAACATTGTATATCCATGATACTTCAATTTAAAAAAAGTCAAATACATGTTAAAGAGAAAAGAAAACTAGTGTGTCATTTGGCCATCAATATAGTGATTCCTGCATGAACACCTACTGCATTTCAGAGCATTTTCAGAGAATCAGATTAGTTGGGTTCCCTCTTCGTTTGATGGTAGTGATTATTAACAACGCATCCTGGAAATTCAGGAGAAACAGCCAAACATTTTTAGAGGTTAACTGGAGGCCATCACATATGCAAAAGATTTCCTAAGATGAAGCAGGCAGAGAGGTGAATAGCTTTTCTTTATAAAAATCAGCATTCAACCACCAACATGAATGTCCACACAGTGGGCTTGTCTGTTTCTTTTCTTTGGTAGAGTTGCAATTCAGTTAACAAAAGAGTAAACATTTGAAACAATAGCAATTATACTTGAAAAAATACAAAAATATCACTTTAAGCAGGGCTACTCTAGAAAAAAATGAGAAATAAATTTTCTTTGTCATTTATTTCCACCAATTTTCCTATTCTATACCCTTCACTTGGACTCAGTAGTGACCCTGCCCTCATTATCTGCATGCTTGCTTCCTCCTAAACTTTCTCCTCTAATGTTTTCTTTTACTAAAAACAACTAAAATTATTACACTTCTTCATGGTAATTTCATTTTTTTATTTTTAATTCTGTCTTTTTATTACTTTCTTCATAAATTTGGGTACATCTTGCTTTTTTTATTCTTTATTTGGAAGTTTAACTCATTAATTTCAAGCATCTTTTCTTTCCCAATACAAACACTTGAGGCTAAAAACGATTTTATCTGAATTTCCCAGCTTGTTGTACAGTAGTTTTATAATTTTTCCATTCTAATAATCTTCTTAATCTTTTATTATTTCTCCTCAAACAACATATTTTTCAGTAACATGTTTTTCTTATTTGCAAACATGTTGTTTTCCCAATGATCCTTTTCTTATCAATTTCTCTTTTAGTCATTTTTTGGTGAGAAACTATAATCTGTAAGATCTTGGTCTTTGAAATAGTTTAAGGCTGACAGTATGAACTTGGTATTGACCAATATTTAAAAAATAATAATCTTTGCTTTAAGATGTGCCTTGTGCAATGCTTGGGTGCAAAGTTCTCTAGATATGGATTTTTTTTTAATTAGCTGCTTGTACATTCTCTATATTGTTGTTTTTGACTACTTGATCTATTAAATAGAAAAGTATATTAATATTTGTCACTGGTAGATTTATTAATTGCTTTTTAGAGCTTTGTTCTTTAAAATATATTTTTATCCTTTATTCTTATATATTATATACATATATGTTTAGAGTATAACCTCTTCCTGATAATTAAACTGTTATTATTATGTAGCAAATCTCTTTATCTTTCAAGGTTTAGGTTAATACTTCAGTTTTCTGATATTAATAAAGCTATACTTTTTTGATTAATGTTTTCACAGGTATATATTTGTCTTGCTTTACACATTCAATCATTCTGTGGTCTTATATCTTAGGTTATGGTAATTTCATTTTAACAGACACTGATGTACTAAGCCCCCTTCCTTTCCTCATTCATCCTTAATCCATTCCTGCTCATTGGGACTGCATTCCTTAATAAAGTAATAGCACAAATGTTTTTGCCTCAGGCTCTACTTTGTGGAGGATACAAGATAAAGAAAAATTCCAATAATATCAAGATTTATTTAAAATACAAAATTATTTTTGCTTTCTTATGTGGAATTAAAAGTGCAAAGAACTGACTCTTAAAGTTAGTGGATGGATGAAAACTAAATTATGTTAACCTAAGGATATTGCACATCTAGGAGCTCCTATCGTATAACAGGTAATCCATAAATGTTTTATCAAAGTAATGAATGAATATCAACCTTTTAGATTGGAGTTTGACATCTATCTGTAAGTGATTCATTCATTTATTCCACAAAAATAGGTGCCAGGCACTGTTCCAGATGGTGGGGATTTAGCAATTTACAATAACACATAAAATTCCTGCCCTCATGAAGCTCACATGCTTACAAAGTGTATAGAAAATAAATAAACAGAAATATAATGTCAGCTAGTTATAATGTCTGTCACCCAAATAAAGCAAAGAAAAGGGCTTGAGAGGTACAGTGTGCTATTTTATTAAAGTTAGAAGAAATATTTCTGATTAAATAGTGTCTGAGTAGAGACCTGAAAAAGTGAGGAGTGAGCCATGTACATATCAGGAGTCAGATATTTCTTGACAGAAGGAAAAGTGTGAAGGTATTGAAAGGAAAAATTGCAAGAAGGCTCGTGTGCTAGAGTGAAGTGAAGAATGGTAGCAAGTAATATCATAATGGCAGTGAGGGTCCAGTCCGTATTAGAATGGTGTAGGCCTTGAAAGGACTTGAGTTTTATTCTGAATGAAATAGGGTGCTTTTGGATGGTTTGAAATGGAGAAATGACATGCTCTGACTTATTAAAGATTACTCTGGCTGAATATATGTGTATTTAAATAAAATGTCTATTTGCGAAGCATGCAGATAGAGCTCAAATCCTATATATGCCACTTAAGACACTGAGAAAGTCAATTAAAATTTATGGGCCTTAAGTTTCCTAATATGCAAAATTAATATAATAGTGTAGCCTACTTGATAGCTTATTATAAGGAGTTAATATAAATAAAGTACATGGAACAGTACAATGTAAATGCTATCTTTTGATATTTCAAATGAACCATATATTATAAACATCTTTTGAAATCAGTGAACATTCTTGCAACCTCTAATGAGCTCATACTACTTCTTTGTATAGAAACACCATAATGTATTTAAACTATTCTATATTCCTGGACATTTGACTGGTTTCCAACTTTCAAATGAACTTACAGTGAATAAAATACATTATTTTGCTCACTGATTATAATACAGTCATACTGGCCTCCTTACCGATCCTTAAACAAGCCTTATGTCTTAGGTTGCCTGATCATACAACATATTGTCTAAACCAAGACATTAATGAGAGTGAAAGGAAGTAAAAGTGAGTACTATTAAGTAATATGTCAGCACAACAGATAACTGTGACTGTTCCCAGCAAACTGAATACATTGTCCTGCTTTTCCTAATGCCTTCTCCTACCCCTTCCTGGAGTTCTCTAATCCAATATATCTGCATGACTCACTACTTCATTCCCTTCAGATACATGTTCAATCTTCACCTCATTGAAGATGTCTTTCCTAAACACCTATAGAAAATAGTCTGATCCTAACAAAAGCATACCCCACTTTATTTTACTTCAAACATTGTTGCTGCATTACATATTTTATATTTGCTTGTTGTTACTAAAATATAAAACATATGTAGTAGAGTCATTGTTTTGTTTATTGCTATATCCCTAGTAACTACAATGGTATTTGGCACATAGCAGGGACTCATTAATAAACAAAAAGCCAAAATGAATGATTGAATGAATTAAATTGTTCCCATTTCTTCACCAGTCCAGGCACTTAATTCATGTAACTATATTAGGATATTTAGCATAAAAACATAACTATAACATCGTTCCAGTTTTGAGTAAAATGGGATGAACATACACTACCTTACTGTCCCATGAATACAACTACAGCAAAATTCATGGTCTCACTATTTGAAAACTCTGAAAAGTAAATAGCAACAGGCAAATAGGGGAAATATACCAGAATATGAAGAACCACTCAACTGGCATTGAGTTATCCATTTCTTTTTCTTATAGCATATCCTGGTCTAAAATTCATGCAGTACAAAATCTGTAAGTGAACACTGAGGTAAAGAAATTCAGGGTAAACTTGGCTCAAAGAGTGCGAAACTGTACTTTTGAGGCTCAGGGCAAGTAGATGAGATCCTCTTATCTTTTCTTTTCCTTTTACTCCTTTCTCTTGTACCCCAACCCCAGGCAATACCAAACAGCAATAATAGCAGTGGGCAATGGGAGCTTGCAGAGTCAGAACTCTGTAAAGTAAATATTCTGCAGTGGAGCTGAGGCAAGATGTCAAAGCCAAACCATGTTCCTTCCTCTCTCTCCCTCCCTTTCTTTCTCTCCCTCTCTCCTTCTTTGTTTTCCCACTGCTGTAGCACAGTTTCAGAAGTAAGTGGTTTCTGGCCAATAGACTAAACAGTAGAACCCCAGGGAACTGAAAGTGTTTGGGAGATAGTGTAAAAGGAAAAGTTCAGGGAAGCAAACACATAAACTGGTTTATGAATTCTTGAGTTTACCTATGACCTACATATGCACGGGTCAAATATAAATTAGCATAACAAAAGGTTTTGAAAACTGAGCTAACATAGAGAACTTCACCCAGGTCTTAGACTGACCACTGGGTGACAAACACGCAGGACAGATCTAAATAGCATTGTAAAAGCTGTGAAAACAGTACTGACGTTGAAACCACAAGCCAAAAAAGGCAGTTTGGAACTTGTAGCCTTAATGAAGCAGGTCAATTGCCTATTTATACAATACTATCAACTTGCTTCACAGCATTTAAACAAGACCCAGACTAACCGAAAGTAATATTTAAAATGTCCAAGACACAATCCAAAATTGCTTGGCATATGAAGAACCACAATAATATCAGTTTCCATGGGTAAAGAAAGAGACACAAACAATGAGATAAACAGTTGTTGAAATTCTCTGACAAGACTTTAAATCAACTACTATAAAATGCTTTTAAGTCATCATGAACATTCTAGAAACAAATGGTAAAGTACAAAGTTTCAGGAAACAATAAGAAATATAAAGAAGAACCAATTAGAAAATTTAGAATTAAAAAATGCAGTAACTAAGAAAGATGCAGGATGTACTTAATGGCAGAATATATGTGAGAGAAAATAGTAAGTAAACTTGAAGATAAATTAATCAATAGAACATACCCAACCTGAAAAACAGAGTAAAAAAAATGCTAAAATAGAAACAGATTCAGGGATCTTTGCAACACCAACAAAAGGTCCAATGATTGTGCTTGGAGTCCCAGAAAGGGTGGAGAAAGAGTATACTGAAGATATTTGAGGACAAAAATGGCTGAAAATATACTAAGTTTGACAAAAGACATAAACCTACAGATTAAAAAAAACTAAATAAATATCAAAGAGGATAATCTCCCCACAAAAAAATCCATGCACACACATAACATTAACAAATACTGAAAACAGAAGAGGAAAATTCCTGAACAAGTCAGAGGGAAAAATGATGCATTACCTATATGGGAATGATAATATGAATGACAGAAACTTTTTCACCTAAAACCAGAAGCCATAAAAAGAGGGAAAACGTTTTAAACTGATGAAATAAAAGAACTGTCAACTCAACATTCTTCATCAAAGGAAACAACATTCTGTAATAAAAGTGAGAAAAAGACAATTTCAAATGAAGGAAAACTAGCAGGATTTGTTGCCATCAAACCTGCTCTAAAAGAATTACAAATGTAGTATCTTCACAAAGAAAAAGAAAATACCAGAAGGAAACTTAGAACATCAAGAATAAAGGAACAAATGTTAAATATTTGGACGACTAACTATAATAGACTATTCTTCTTATCTTGACTTCTTTAAAATATTTTTTCAGTCACATTCAAAAATTATATTTTATAATAGGATTTTTCAAGGTATGTACATAATACATAACATAACCACAACATAAAGGGAGACTCTATGATGTTATGACTTTTATAATCCCACTAATATTGTAAAATATGTATTCAAACTAGACTATGACATTATGTATATTTACATATTAATCCCTAAACAATGACTATCTGTATTAAGAGAATAGACATAATACAACAGATAAATACAAATTTAAATTTTTAACGTATTCAAATAAGTGAAGAAAAGGATGAAAAGCGGAAACAAAAAAATGGAGCAAAGAAAACAAATTATAAAATGGTAAAACTAAATGTAAACATATCAAAAGTTACATTAAATTAAAGTTGTCTTAACACATCAATGGAATTACAGAGAATACCAGAATGGAAAAGTAAATATGACAAAACTATATACTCTCCACAATAGACTCACTTGAAATAAAATAGTATAAGAAGGATAAAATTAAAAAAGGTGGGAAAAGATCTCTTACAAAAACATTCATCAAAAGAAAGCAGAGGTGGATATATTAACATCAGAAAAGTAAATTTCAAAGCATAAAACATTACCAGGGATAACGAGGGGCATTACAAAATTATGAAAGACTTAATTCTCCAAGAAGATATAACAATCCTACATGCATATGCACCAAACAACAACATTGAAAAAAAAATTCAATGGAGAAAGTACATTCATTTCAACAAATGCTGAAAACAAAGAAATTCCATCTAAAGTCCATACGTTATATAAAATTCATTCAAAATGGATTGTAGATCTAAATGTAATACATGCAATTTTAAAACTTTCAGAAGAAAGGAGTTCCGGGAAGATGGCGGCGTGAGCAGGGCAGCAGAAATCTCCTCCCAAAACCACATATACTTATGAAAGTACAACTATTCCTAAAACAGAGACCAGAAGATACAGGACAACACTCAGACTGCATCTACACCTGAGAGGACTCGGCACCCCGTGAGACAGGTAAGATATGGAGCCATGACCCTGTAGGACCCAAGCACTCCCCCACCCCAGCGCACTGGCAGGAGGAGAGGATTCAGAGCTGGGAGGGAGTGGAAGTACAGGCCCATGAAATAACCAGCCCTGGTGATCTGTGCTGGAAGCGCTGACACACATCACAGAGGTGAAGGATCTGAGGCAGGGACAGCACTGAGACTTAGCAGCCATCTCCACAGGACAAAAGAAAACTGCGCTCTTTTTTTTAGCGGGCTTTAAGAGATAGGGGACCAATGGAGGAAGAGGATCATTCCAGCACACACGGCCCAGCAGGCTGGGAGTCGTGGAGAATTTCGGACACCTTGGCTGGCGACTGGGAAAAAGTAGCCCTACTTAGACTTCCCACAGAGATAAACAGCCTCTCATTCATTCCTGCCCTGGCCAGAGCTACAAAGGGCCCTGCGGAGTGGTGTGACAGAGCTGCGGAATAGTGGAGCAACAGCGCCACCTACAGCATCCTCACAGAATCTTACCAAGGCAGACATCTTTTTGTCTGTTTGTTTGTTTGTTTGTTTGTGGTGTTTTTTTCTCTTTTATTTTTTTCCTTTTCTTTCATTTCTTTCTTTCTCTTCTTTCTCTTCTTCCGTTGTTTTTTTTTAAGTCTTAAGGAGCCCAGCTGACATATCTGGGACCTACCAGTGACCACTTCTATAACCATGAAAAGACAGAGGAATATGGTACAAACAAAGCTTATCCAGACAAAGACACCAAAGAGGGAATCTGAATGGATGGAAATGCACAATCTTCCTGAAAAAGAATTCAGAATAAAAGTCATAACCATACTGATGGATCCACAGAGAAATATGCAAGAGGTGAGGGTGGAAGTGAGGGAAGTGAGGAAAGACAAGGCAGAAATGAGACAAGCCATCGATGGGCTTCACAGTAGACTGGACGAGATGCAAGAGACTGTTAATGGAAAAGAAATCAGAGAACAGGAATACAGAGCAGCTGAGGCAGAGAGAGATAAAAGGATCTGTAGGAACAAAAGAATATTAAGAGAACTGTGTGACCAATCCAAATGGAACAATATTCGCATTATAGGAGTACCAGAGAAAGAAGAGAGAGAAGAAGGGATAGAAAGTGTCTTTGAAGAAATAATTGCTGAAAACTTCCCCACGCTGGGGAAGGAAATAGTCTCACAGTCCACGGAAGCCCACAGATCTCCCAACACAAGGGAACCAAGGAACACAACACCAAGACACATAATAATTAAAATGGCAAAGATCAAAGATAAGGACAGAGTATTAAGGGCAGCTAGAGAGAGAAAAAAGATCACCTACAAAGGAAAACCAATTAGACTATAAACAGACTTCTCAACAGAAACCTTATAGGCCAGAAAAGAATGGCTGATATATTTAACGTAATGAAACAGAAGGGCCTCAAACCAAGAATACTGTATCCAGCAACACTATCATTTATATATGATGGAGGGATTAAACAATTTCCAGACAAGAGAAAGTTGAAAGAGTTTGCCTCCCATAAAACACCTCTGCAAGATATCATAAATGGACTGCTCTAGAAGGAAGCACTCCTAATGCTAAAAAGTTATCACCAAAGAAAATAAAATCATAGCAAAGAAAGCAGACCATCCAAATACTAACTAAAGGCAAAGAATAAAACACCTAGTATATAAAGAATGGAGGAGGAAGAATAAGAAGTGAGAGTAAAAAAGAAACATCAGACTATGTTTACAATAACTTAACAAGAAAGTTAAGTTAGATTGTCAGATAGCAAAGAAGCAACCTTTGAAACTTTGGTAACCACGAATCTAAAGCCAACAATGGCAATAAGTACATATCTATCGATAATCACCCTAAATGAAATGGACTGAATGCACCAATCAAAGGACACAGAGTAATAGAATGGATAAAAAAGCAAGCCCCATCTATATGCTGCTTAGAAGAGAATCACCTCAAACCCAAAATATACAAAGACTAAAAGTGAAGGAATGGAAAAAGATATTTCATGCAAACAACAAGGAGAAAAAAGCAGGTGTTGCAGTAGTAGTATCAGACAAAATAGACTTCAAAGTGAAGAAAGTAGCAAGAGATAAAGAAGGACATTGCATAATGATAAAGTAGTCAGACCAACTAGAGGATATAACCATTATAAATATATATGCACCCAGCACAAGAGCGCCGACATATGTGAAACAAATACTAACAGAATTAAAGGAGGAAATAGAAAGCAATGCATTCATTTGAGGAGACTTCAACACACCACCCACTGCAAAGGACAGATCAACCAGACAGAAAATAAGTAAGGACACAGAGGCAGTGCGCAACTCACGAGAACAGATGAACCTGACAGACATCTACAGAACTCTACACCCAAAAGCAGCAGGATACACATTCTTCTCAAGTGCACATGGAACATTTTCCAGAATAGACCACATACTAGGCAACAAAAAGAACCTCAGTAAATTCAAAAATATTGAAATTCTACCAACCAACGTCTCAGATCACAAAGGTATGAAACTAGAGATAAATTTTAGAAAGAAAACAAAAAGGATCACAAATACATGGGCACTTAAAAACATTCTCCTAATTAATCAGTGGGTTAATGACCAAAGAAAAACAGAAATGAAAGAATATATGGAGACTAATGACAACAACAACACAAAGCCACAACTTCTGTGGGATGCAGCAAAGGCAGTTCTAAGAGGAAAGTATATTGCAATCCAATCCTATTTAACGAAGGAAGAACATTTGCAAATGAATAGTCTAAAGACACAATTACTGAAATTGGAAAAAGAACAAATGAGGCCGAAAGGCACTGGAAGGCAGGACATAATAAAGATCAGAGAAGAAATAAATAAAATTGAAAAGAATAAAACAATAGAAACTATCAATGAAACCAAGAGCTGGTTCTTTAAAAAACTAAACAAAATAGATAAACCCTTAGCCAGACTCATTAAGAGAAAAAGAGAATCTACACACATAAACAGAATCAGAAATGAAAAAGGAAAAATTACGACGGAACCCACAGAAATACAAAGAATTATAAGAGAATATTATGAGAATCTATATGCTAACAAGCTGGAAAATCTAGAAGAAATGGAAACTTCTTAGAAAAATACAACCTTCCATGACTGACCAAACAAAATCAGAAAAACGAAACAGACCAATCAACAGCTATGCAATTGATTCAGTAATCAAAAAACTACCCAAGAACAAAACCCGTGCACCAGACGGATTCACTTCTGAATTCTACCAGACATATAGAGAAGAAATTACACCCATTCTCCTTAAAGTTTTCCAAAAAGTAGAAGAGGATGGAATACTTCCCAATTCATTCTATGAAGCCAGCATCACTCTAATACCAAAACTGGGTAAAGACCTCAACAAAAAAGAAAATTACAGACCAATATCCCTGGTGAAAGTAGATGCAAAAATACTCAACAAAATAATAGCAAAACTAATTCAAAAATACATCAAGAGGATCATACACCATGATCAAGTGGGATTCATCCCAGGGATGCAAGGATGGTACAACATTCGAAAATCCATCAAGATGATGCACCACATCAACAAAAGGAGAACAAAAACCACATGATCATCTCCGTAGATGCTGAAAAAGCATTTGACAAAATTCAACATCCATTCATGATTAAAACTCTCAACAAAATCTGTATAGAGGGCAAGTACCTCAACATCATAAAGGCCATATATGACATACCACAGCTAACATCATACTTAACAGTGAGAAGCTGAAATCTTTTCATTCAAGATCGGGAACAAAACAGGGATGCCCACTCTCTCCACTGTTATTCAACAGAGTACTGGAGGTCCTAGCCATGGCAACTAGACAAAACAAAGAAATACAAGGTATCCAGATTTTTAAAGAAGAAGTCAAATTGTCACTATTTGCAGATGACATGATATTGTACATAAAAAACCCTAAAGACTCCACTCCAAAACTACTGGAACTAATATTTGAATTCAGCAAAGTTGCAGGATACAAAATTAACACACAGAAATCTGTTGCTTTCCTATACACTAATGATGAACTAACAGAAAGAGAAATCAGAAAAACAATTCCATTCACAATTGCACCAAAAAGAATAAAATACCTAGGAATAAACCTAACGAAAGAAGTGAAAGACCTATACTCTGAAAACTAAAAGACACTCATAAGGGAAATTAAAGAGGACACTAGCAAATGGAAATTCTTCCCATGCTCTTGGCTAGGTAGAATACATTTTGTCAAAATGGCTATACTACTTAAAGCACTCTACTGATTCAACGTAATCCCTATCAAAATACCACCAGCTTTCTTCAATGAACTGGAACGAATAATTCTAATATTTATATGGAACCACAAAAGACCCCGAATAGCCAAAGCAATCCTGAGAAAGAGGAATAAAACAGAGGGAATTATGCTCCCTGACTTCAAGCTCTACTGCAAAGCCACAGTAATCAAGACAATTTGGTACTGGCACAAATACAGACCCACAGACCAGTGGAACAGAACAGAAAATCCAAACATTAACCCAAACATATACAGTCAGTTAATATTTGACAAAGTAGTCTTGGATATACAATGGGGATATGACAGCCTCTTCAGCAGCTGGTGTTGGCAAAACTGGACAGCTACATCTAAGAGAATGAAACTGGACTACTGTCTAACCCCATACACAAAAGTCAACTCAAAATGGATCAAAGACCTGAATGTAAGTCATGAAACCATAAAACTCTTAGAAAAAAACATAGGCAAAAATCTCTTGAACATAAACATGAAAGACTTCTTCATGAACATATCTCCCCGGGCAAGGGAAACAAAAGCAAAAATGGACAAGTGGGACTATATCAAGCTGAAAAGCTTCTGTACAGCAAAGGACACCATCAGTAGAACAAAAAGACATCCTAAAGTATGTGAGAATATATTCATAAATGACGTATCAGGTAAGGGGATGACATCCAAAATATATAAAGAACTCACGCACCT
>JAVSCE010019731.1:0-21578 GCA_032199065.1 Smutsia gigantea | reverse complement strand
TATCGAATGTGTTGTAGCAGAACGAGAATAATGTGTTAGGAATGAATTGTATGTAATGGAACGGAATGGAATCTTGTGGAAATGAATGGAATGTTGGGAAAGGAATGGAAGTTTAAGGAATGGAATGGAATTTTTTGGATACAAATGGAACCTTATGCAACAGAATGAAATAGAATGAATTGGAAATGAATGTTGCGTAATCGAATGGAATTTTATGCTGTCAAGTGGAATGTTCGTCAAGAGGACAAAATTTTAGTGAGTGGAATGGAATGTTTGCAACAGAACGGCAATAATGTGTTGGAATGATATCGAATGTATGGAACGGAATGGAATGCTTTGGAATGCAATGGAATGTTGCGGAAAGGAATAGAATGTTGCTGAAAGACATGTAATGTTAAGGAAGGCAATGGAATTATTGGATTTGAATGGAATCTTACGCAATGGAATAAAGTAGAATGATTCAAATGGAATGGAATGTTGTGTAATCAAATGGAATGTTATGGTATGAAGTGGAATGCCGATTAATAGAACCGAATTTTAATGAATGTAATGGAATATGAGGTTACAGTAAGGGAATAATGTGTTTCAATGGAAACAAATGTTATGGAATGGAATTGAATATTGGGGAATTGCATGGAAAGTTAAGGAATGGAATGGAATGCTGCTGAATGCAATGGAATGTTGTGGAAAGGAATAGAACATTTCTGAACGGAATGGAAGGTTAAGGAATGGAATGGGTTTTTGTGGATTGAAATGGAATCTAATGAAAGGGGACAAAATGTAATGTTTGAAATGGACTGGAATGTTGTAAAATCGAATGGAATGTTAAGGCATGTAGTGGAATGCAGTGTAGTAGAACCGAATTTTAATGAATGGAATGTAACGTTATGTAACAGAATGGGAATAATGTTTTGGGAAAAACTGAATGTTATGGAATGGAAGGGAATTCAATGGAATGCAATGGAATGTTGTCGAAAAGAATAGAATGTTGAGGAAGGAATGGAACGTTAAGGAGTGAAATGAATCATGTGGACTGGAACTGAATGTTATGCAATAGAATCTAATAGAATGTTTTAAGTGAATTGAATGTTGTGTAATGGAAATGAATGTTTTGCTAAGAAGTGGAATGTTGATTAATAGAAACGAATTTTGAAGAATGGAATAGACTGTTAGGTAATAATCGGAATAACGTGTTCGAATGGAGTCAAATGTTTTGGAATGGAATACTGTATTGTGGAATGCAATGCTGTGGAATGTAATGGAATGTTGTGGAAAGAAAGAGATTGTTGGGAAAGGAATGGATGTCAAAGTAATGGAATGGAATTTTGTGGTTTGGAATGGTATCTTATGGAATGGAATGAAAAAGAATGTTTGAAATGGCTGGAATGTTGTATAATCGAATGGAATGTTATGGTATGAAGTGCAATGTTGATTAATAGAACCGAATTTTGAAGAATGGTATGGAATATTTTGTAAAAGAATAGGAATGATGTGTTGGAATGGAATCGAATGGAAAAGCAAGGAATGGAATGATTTGGAATGGAATGGAATATTGTGGAATGCAATGGAATGTAGTGGAAAAAAGAACGTTAGGGAAAGCAATGGGACGTTTAGTACTGGAATGGAATTTCGTGGGTTGGAATGGAATCTTATGTAATAGAATGAAATACTGCATTTGAAAGTCAATAGAATGTTGTATATTGGGTTGGAATTTTGTGGTATGAAGTAGAATGTTGCTTAAAAGAAGTGAATTTTAATGAATACAATGGAGTATTATGTAACAGATCAAGAATAATGTTTTTGAAGGGAATCGAATGTTATGGAAAGGAATGGAATGCTGTGGAATGCAGTGTCATGTTGTGGAAAGGAATAGAACGTTAAGGAAAGGAATGGAATTTTAAGGAATGCAATGGAATTTTGTGGGTTGGATTGGAATCTTATGCAATGGAAGGAGAAACAATGTTTGCATTTGAATGGGATTTGTAATCGAATGAATGCTATGGTATGAAGTGGAATGTTGATTAATAGAAAAGAATTTCAATGAATGGAATGGAACGTTAGTTAACAGAATGGCAATAATTTGTTGGAATGGAATGGAATGTTATGGAATGTAATGGAGTGTGTGGAATTGAACGGAATGTTATGCAATGGAATGGAATGATGTGAAATGCAATGGAAAGTATTGGAAAGTAATGGAATGTTGTGGAATGTAATGGATTTGAATGCTGTAGAATGCAATGGAATGTTGGTAAAAGGAATAGAATTTTTGAGAAAGGTAAGGAGGTTAATTATGGAATGGAATTTGGTTAATTAGAATGGAATCTAATGCAAGAGAATGAAATAGAATTAACTGGAAAGGAATGTTGTGTAATCGAATGGAAAATTATGCTATGAATGTTAATTTGAATTAATAGAACCGAATTTTAATGAATGGTATCGAATGTTTTGCAGCAAACGAGAATAATGTGTTGGGAATGTATTGTATGTAATGGAATGGACTGGACTGTTGTGGAATTGAATGGAATGTAGGGAAAGGAATGGAAGTTTAAGGGATGGAATGGAATTTTTTGGATTGGAATGGAATCTTATGCAAGAGAATGAAATAGAATGAATTGGAAACGAATGTCAGGTAACCACAAGGAATGTTATGCTATGAAGTGGAATGTTCATAAAGAGGACAAAATTTTAATGAATGGAAAGGAATGTTGAGTAACAGAACGAGAATAATGTGTTGGCATGGAATTGAATGTTATGGAATTGAATAGATTGCAGTGGAATTGAATGACTATTATGGACAGGAAAGGAATGCCATGGAATGCAATGGAATGTTGTGGAAAGTAATACAAAGTTGGGGAATGGAATGGAGGGTGATGGAATGGAATGAATTTTGTGGATTGCTATGGAATGTTATGCAACAGAATGAAATACAATGTTTTAAAAGGAATGGAATGTTATGGTATGAAGTGGAATGTGGATTAATAGAAACGAATTTTGAAGAATGGTATGGAATGTTTGGTAAATGAATGGGAATAATGTGTTGGAATGAATCGAATGGAATAGAAAGCATTGCAATGATTTGGATTGGAAGGGAATTCGGTGGAATGCAATGGAATGTTGTGGAAAGAAATGGAACGTTAAGGAATGAAATTGAATCTTGTGGAGTGGAATGCAGTGTTATGCAATAGAATGAAATAGAATGTTTAAGGTGGAATGGAATGTTTTGAAATGGAATGGAACGTAAATGTATGAAGTGGAATGTTGATTAAAAAATCTAATTTTGAAGAATGTAATGGAATATTAGATTATAATCGAATAACGTGTTCTAATGGAGTCGAATGTTATGGAAGGGAATGCTATGTTGTGGAATGGAATGTAATGCTGTGGAATGGAATGGAATGTTGAGGATAGTTAAAGTGTGTTCTGACAGGATTGGAAGTTAAAGGAATAGAATGGAATTTTGTGGATTGGAATGGAATCTTACGGAAGGGGATGAAATAGAATGTTTGAAATGGACGGCAATGTTGTATAATCGAATGGAATGTTATGGTATGAAGTGGAATTTAAATTAATAGAACCAAATTTTAATGAACGCTATCGAAAGTGTTGTAGCAGAAGGAGAATAATGTGTTAGGAATGAATTGTATGTAATGGAATGGAATGGAATCTTGTGGAATTGAATGGAATGTTGGGAAAGGAATGGAAGTTTAAGGAATGGAATGGAATTTTTTGGATACAAATGGAACCTTATGCAACAGAATGAAATAGAATGAATTGGAAATGAATGTTGCGTAATCGATTGGAATGTTATGCTGTCAAGTGGAATGTTCGTTAAGAGGACAACATTTTAGTGAGTGGAATGGAATGTTTGCAACAGAACGGCAATAATGTGTTGGAATGACATCGAATGTTATTGAACGGAATGGAACGCTTTGGAATGCAATGGAATGTTGCGGAAAGAAATAGAATGTTGCTAAAAGGCATGTAATGTTAAGGAAGGCAATGGAATTATTGGATTTGAATGGAATCTTATGCAATGGAATAAAGTAGAATGATTCAAATGGAATGGAATGTTGTGTAATCAAATGGAATGTTATGGCATGAAGTGGAATGCTGATTAATAGAACCGAATTTTAATGAATGTAATGGAATATGAGGTTACAGAAAGGGAATAATGTGTTTCAATGGAAACAAATGTTATGGAATGGAATTGAATGTTGGGGAAATACATGGAAAGTTACGGAATGGAATGGAATGCTGTTGAATGCAATGGAATGTTTTGGAAAGGAATAGAACATTTCTGAACGGAATGGAAGGTTAAGGAATGGAATGGAATTTTGTGGATTGAAATGGAATCTAATGAAAGGGGACAAAATGTAATGTTTGAAATGGACTGGAATGTTGTAAAATCGAATGGAATGTTAAGGCATCTAGTGGAATGCAGTGTAGTAGAACCGAATTTTAATGAATGGAATGTAACGTTATGTAACAGAATGGGAATAATGTTTTGGGAGGAACTGAATGTTATGGAATGGAAGGGAATTCAATGGAATGCAATGGAATGTTGTGGAAAAGAATAGAATGTTGAGGAAGGAATGGAACGTTAAGAAGTGAAATGAATCATGTGGACTGGAACTGAATGTTATGCAATAGAATGAAATAGAATGTTTTAAGTGAATTGAATGTTGTGTAATGGAAATGAATGTTTTGCTAAGAAGCAGAATGTTGATTAAAAGAAACGAATTTTGAAGAATGGAATGGACTGTTAGGTAATCGGAATAACGTGTTCGAATGGAGTCAAATGTTTTGGAATGGAATACTGTATTGTGGAATGCAATGCTGTGGAATGTAATGGAATGTTGTGGAAAGAAAGAGATTGTTGGGAAAGGAATGGATGTCAAAGTAATGGAATGGAATTTTGTGGTTTGGAATGGTATCTTATGGAATGGAATGAAAAAGAATGTTTGAAATGGCTAGAATGTTGTATAATCGAATGGAATGTTATGGTATGAAGTGCAATGTTGATTAATAGAACCGAATTTTGAAGAATGGTATGGAATATTTTGTAAAAGAATAGGAATCATATGTTGGAATGGAATCGAATGGAATGGCAAGGAATGGAATGATTTGGAATGGAATGGAATATTGTGGAATGCAATGGAATGTAGTGGAAAAAAGAACGTTAGGGAAAGTAATGGGACGTTTAGTACTGGAATGGAATTTCGTGGGTTGGAATGGAATCTTATGTAATAGAATGAAATACTGCATTTGAAAGTCAATAGAATGCTGTATATTGGGTTGGAATTTTGTGGTATGAAGTAGAATGTTGCTCAAAAGAAGTGAATTTTAATGAATACAATGGAGTATTATGTAACAGATCAAGAATAATGTTTTTGAAGTGAATCGAATGTTATGGAAAGGAATGGAATGCTGTGGAATGCAGTGTCATGTTGTGGAAAGGAATAGAACGTTTAGGAAAGGAATGGAATTTAAAGGAATGCAATGGAATTTTGTGGGTTGGATTGGAATCTTATGCAATGGAAGGAGAAACAATGTTTGCATTTGAATGGGATTTGTAATCGAATGAATGCTATGGTATGAAGTGGAATGTTGATTAGTAGAAAAGAATTTCAATGAATGGAATGAAATGTTATGTAACAAAAAGGCAATAATTTGTTGGAATGGAATGGAATGTTATGGAATGTAATGGAGGGTTGTGGAATTGAACAGAATGTTATGAAATGGAATGGAATGATGTGAAATGCAATGGAAAGTATTGGAAAGTAATAGAACGTTGTGGAAAGTAATGGAATTGAAAGGTGTAGAATGCAATGGAATGTTCTTAAAAGGAATAGAATTTTTGAGAAAGGTAAGGAGGTTAATTATGGAATGGAATTTGGTTAATTAGAATGGAATCTAATGCAAGAGAATGAAATAGAATTAACTGGAAAGGAATGTTGTGTAATCGAATGGAAAATTATGCTATGAATGTTAATTTGAATTAATAGAACCGAATTTTAATGAATGGTATCGAAAGATTTGCAGCAAACGAGAATAACGTGTTGGGAATGAATTGTATGTAATGGAATGGACTGGACTGTTGTCGAATTGAATGGAATGTAGGGAAAGGAATGGAAGTTTAAGGAATGAAATGGAATTTTTTGGATTGGAATGAAATCTTATGCAAGAGAATGAAATAGAATGAATTGGAAACGAATGTTAGGTAACCACAGAGAATGTGATGCAATGAAGTGGAATGTTCATAAAGAGGACCAAATTTTAATGAATCAAATGGAATGTTGAGTAACAGAACGAGAATAATGTGTTGGCATTTAATTGAATGTTATGGAATTGAATAGATTACAGTGGAATTGATTGACTATTATGAACAGGAATGGAATGCTTTGGAATGCAATGCAATGTTGGGAAAGTAATACAAAGTAGGTGAATGGAATGGAGGGTGAAGGAATGGAATGGAATTTTGTGTATTGGAATGGAATCTGATGGAAGGGGATGAAATAGAATGTTTGAAATAGACTGCAATGTTGTATAATCGATTGGAATGTTATGGTATGAAGTGGAATGTTGATTAATAGAACCAAATTTTAATGAATGGTATCAAATGTGTTGTAGCAGAATGAGAATAATGTGTTAGTAATTAATTGAATGGAATGGAATGGAATGGAATCTTGTGGAATTGAATGGAATGTTGGGAAAGGAATGGAAGTTTAAGGAATGGAATGGAATTTTTTAGATTGAATGGAACCTTATGCAACAGAATGAAATAGATTGAATTGGAAATGAATGTTGCGTAATCGAATGGAATGTTATGCTATCAAGTGGAATGTTCGTTAAGAGGACAAAATTTTTGTGAGTGGAATGGAATGTTTGCAACAGAACGGCAATAACGTGTTGGAATGAAATCAAATGTTATGGAACTTAATGGAAGGCTTTGGAATGCAATGGAATATTGCGGAAAAAATAGAATGTTGCTGAAAGGCATATAATGTTAAGGAAGGCAATGGAATTATTTGGATTTGAATGGAATCTTATGCAATAGAATAAAATAGAATGATTCAAATGAAATGGAATGTTGTGTAATCAAATGGAATGTTATGGTATGAAGTGGAATGCAGATTAGTAGAACCGAATTTTAATGAATGGAATGGAATATGAGGTTACAGAAAGGGAATAATGTGTTTCAATGGAAACAAATGTTATGGAATGGAATTGAACGTTGGGGAATTGCATGGAAAGTTAAGGAATGGAATGGAATGCTGTTGAATGCAATGGAATGTTGTTGAAAGGAATAGAACATTTCTGAACGGATTGGAAGTTTAAGGAATGGAATGGAATTTTGTGGATTGGAATGGAATCTTATGAAAGGGTACAAAATATAAGGTTTGAAATGGACTGGAATGTTGTAAAATCGAATGGAATTTTAAGGCATGAAGTGGAATGTTGTGTAGTAGAACCGAATTTTAATGAATGGAATGTAATGTTATGTAACAGAAAGGGAATAATGTGTTCGGAAGAACTGAATATTATGGAATGCAAGGGAATTCAATGGAATGCAATGGAATGTTGTGGAAAAGAATAGAATGTTGAGGAAGGAATGGAACGTTAAGGAGTGAAATGGAATCTTGTGGACTGGAACTGAATGTTATGCAATAGAATGAAATAGAATGTTTTAAGTGGAATGGAATGTTGTGTAATGGAAATGAATGTTTTGCTAGGAAGTGGAATGTTGATTAACAGAAACGAATTTTGAAGAATGGAATGGACTGTTAGGTAAAAATCTGAATAATGAGTTCGAATAGAGTCAAATGTTATGGAATGGAAAGCTGTATTGTGGAATGGAATGCGGTGGAATGTAATGGAATGTTGTGGAAAGAAAGAGAGTGTTGGGACAGGAATGGATGTCAAAGGAATGGAGTGGAATTTTGTGGATTGATTTGGAAACTTATGGAATGGAATGAAATAGAATGTTTGAAATGGCTGGAATGTTATATAATCGAATGGAATGTTATGGTATGAAGTGCAATGTTGATTAATAGAACCGAATTTTAAAGAATGGTTTGGAAACTTCTGTAAAAGAATAGGAATGATGCATTGGAATGGAATCGAATGGAATGGCAAGGAATGGAATGATTCTGAATGGAATGGTATATTGTGGAATGCAATGGAATGTAGTGGAAAAAGAAGAACGTTAGAGAAAGCAATGGGACGTTTAGGACTGGAATGGAATTTCGAGGATTGGAATGGAATCTTATGTAATAGAATGAAATACTGCATTTGAAAGTCAATAGAATATTGCATATTGGATAGGAATTTTGTGGTATGAAGTAGAATGATGCTTAAAAGAAGTGAATTTTAATTAATAGAATGGAATATTATGTAACAGATCAAGAATAATGTTTTTGAAGGGAATCGAATGTTATGGAAAGGAATGGAATGCTGTGGAATGCAGTGTCATGTTGTGGAAAGGAATAGAACGTTTTGGAAAGGAATGGAATTTAAAGGAATGCAATGGAATTTTGTGGGTTGGATTGGAATCTTATGCAATGGAAGGAGAAACAATGTTTGCATTTGAATGGGATTTGTAATTGAATGAATGCTATGGTATGAAGTGGAATGTTGATTAATAGAAAATAATTTCAATGAATGGAATGAAAGGTTAGGTAACAGAACGACAATAATTTGTTGGAATGGAATGGAATGTTATGAAATGTAATGGAGTGTTGTGGAATTGAACGGAATGTTATGCAATGGAATGGAATGATGTGAAAAGCAATGAAAGTAATGGAAAGTAATGTAATGTTGTGGAAAGTAATGGAATTGAATGCTGTAGAAGGCATTGGTGTGTTGGTAAAAGGAATAGAATTTTTGAGAAAGGTAAGGAGGTTATGTATGGAATGGAATTTGGTTAATTAGAATGGAATCTAATGCAAGAGAATGAAATAGAATGAACTGGAAAGGAATGTTGTGTAATCGAATGGAATGTTATGCTATGAAGGTTAATTTGAATTAATAGAACCGAATTTTAATGAATGGTATCGAATGTTTTGTAGAAAACGTGAATAATGTGTTGGGAATGAATTGTATGTAATGGAATGGACTGGACTGTTGTGGAATTGAATGAAATGTAGGGAAAGGAATGGAAGTTTAAGGAATGGAATGGAATATTTTGGATTGGAATGAAATCCTATGCAAGAGAATGAAATAGAATGAATTGGAAACGAATGTCACGTAACCACATAGAATGTTATGCTATGAAGTGGAATGTTCATAAAGAGGACAAAATTTTAATGAATGGAATGGAATGTTGAGTAACAGAATGAGAATAATGTGTTGGCATTTAATTGAATGTTATGGAATTGAATAGATTACAGTGGAATTGAATGACTATTATGAACAGGAATGGAATGCTTTGGAATGCAATGCAATGCTGGGAAAGTAATACAAAGTTGGGGAATGGAATGGAGGGTGAAGGAATGGAATGGAATTTTGTGGATTGCTATGGAATGTTGTGCAACAGAATGAAATACAATGTTTTAAATGGAATGGAATGAGATGGTACGAAGTGCAATGTTGATTAATAGAAACGAATTTTGAAGAATGGTATGGAATGATTTGTAAAAGAATGGGAATAATGTGTTGGAATGAATTGAATGGAATAGAAAGCAAAGGAATTATTTGGAATGGAAGGAATTCGGTGGAATGCAATGGAATGTTGTGCAAAGGAATGGAATGTTAAGGAATGAAATTGAATCTTGTGGACTTAAATGAAATGTTATGCAATAGAATGAAATAGAATGTTTAAAGTGGAATGGAATGTTGTGAAATGGAATGCAACGTTAATGTATGAAGTGGAATGTTGATTAAAAAATCGAATTTTGAAGAATGTAGTAAAATATTAGATTATAATCGAATAACGTTTTCGAATGGAGTGGAATGTTATGGAACGGAATGCTATGTTGAGGAATGGAATGGAATGCTGTGGAATGGAATGGAATGTTGAGGATAGGAAAAGAGTGTTGGAACAGGATTGGAAGTTAAAGGAATGGAATGGAATTTTGTGTATTGGATTGGAATCTGATGGAAGGGCATGAAATAGAATGTTTGAAATAGACTGGAATGTTTTATAATCGAATGGAATGCTATGGTATGAAGTGGAATGTTGATTAACAGAACCAAATTTTAATGAATGGTATCGAATGTGTTGTACCAGAATGAGAATAATGTGTTAGGAATGAATTGTATGTAATGGAATGGAATGGAATCTTGTGGAATTGAATGGAATGTTGGGAAAGGAATGGAAGTTTAAGGAATGGAATGGAATTTTTTAGATTGGAATGTAACCTTATGCAACAGAATGAAATAGAATGAATTGGAAATGAATGTTGCGTAATCGAATGGAATGTTATGCTGTCAAGTTGAATGTTCGTTAAGAGGACAAAATTTTAGTGAGTGGAATGGAATGTTTGCAACAGAACGGCAATAACGTGTTGGAATGAAATCGAATGTTATGGAACGGAATGGAACGCTTTGGAATGCAATGGAATGTTGCGGAAAGAAATAGAATGTTGCTGAAAGGCATATAATGTTAAGGAAGGCAATGGAATTATTTGGATTTGAATGGTATCTGATGCAATAGAATAAAATAGAATAATTCAAATGAAATGGAATGTTGTGTAATCAAATGGAATGTTATGGTATGAAGTGGAATGCAGATTAATAGAACCGAATTTTAATGAATGGAATGGAATATGAGGTTACAGAAAGGGAATAATGTGTTTTAATGGAAACAAATGTTATGGAATGGAATTGAACGTTGGGGAATTGCATGGAAAGTTAAGGAATGGAATGGAATGCTTTTGAATGCAATGGAATGTTGTGGAAAGGAATAAAACATTTCTGAACGGAATGGAAGGTTAAGGAATGGAATGGAATTTTGTGGATTGGAATGGAATCTTATGAAAGGGTACAAAATATAATGTTTGAAATGGACTGGAATGTTGTAAAATCGAGTGGAATTTTAAGGCATGAAGTGGAATGTAGTGTAGCAGAACCAAATTTTCCTGGATGGAATGTAACGTTATGTAAGAGAATGGAAATAATGTGTTGGGAAGAACTGAATGTTATGGAGTGGAAGGGAATGCAATGGAATGTCGTGGAAAAGAATAGAATGTTGAGGAAGGAATGGAACGTTAAGGAGTGAAATGGAATCTTGTGGACTGTAACTGAATTTTATGCAATAGAATGAAATAGAATGTTTTAAGTGGAATGGAATGTTGTGTAATGGAAATGAATGTTTTGCTAGGAAGGGGAATGTTGATTAACAGAAACGAATTTTGAAGAATGGAATGGACTGTTAGGTAATAATCGGAATAATGTGTTCGAATGGAGTCAAATGTTATGGAATGGAATGCTGTATTGTGGAATGGAATGCTGTCGTATGTAATGGAATGTTGTGGAAAGAAAGAGAGTGTTGGGACAGGAATGGATGTCAAAGGAATGGAATGGAATTTTGTGGATAGGAATGGAATCTTATGGAATGGAATGAAATAGAATGTTTGAAAAGGCTGGAATGTTGTAAAATCGAATGAAATGTAATGGTATGAAGTGCAATGTTGATTAACATAACCGAATTTTGAAGAATGGTATGGAATGTTTTGTAAAAGAATAGGAATGATGTGTTGGAATGGAATCGAATGGATTGGCAAGGACTGGAATGATTCTGAATGGAATGGAATATTGTGGAAAGCAATGGAATGTATTGGAAAAAAGTAGAACGTTAGGGAACGCAATGGGACGTTTAGGACTGGAATGGAATTTCGAGGATTGGAATGGAATCTTATGTAGTAGAATGAAATACTGCATTTGAAAGTCAATAGTATGTTGTATATTGGATTGGAATTTTGTGGTATGAAGTTGAGTGTTGCTTAAAAGAAGTGAATTATAATGAATAGAATGGAATATTATGTAACAGATCAAGAATAATGTTTCTGAAGGGAATCGAATGTTATGGAAAGGAATGGAATGCTGTGGAATGCAGTGTCATGCTGTGGAAAGGAACAGAACGTTTAGGAAAGAAATGGAATTTTAAGGAATGCAGTGGAATTTTGTGGGTTGGATTGGAATCTTATGCAATGGAAAGAGATACAATGTTTGCAATTGAATGTTATTTGTAATCGAATGAATGCTATGGTATGAAGTGGAATGTTGATTAGTAGAAAAGAATTTCAATGAATGGAATGAAATGTTATGTAACAAAAAGGCAATAATTTGTTGGAATGGAATGGAATGTTATGGAATGTAATGGAGGGTTGTGGAATTGAACAGAATGTTATGAAATGGAATGGAATGATGTGAAATGCAATGGAAAGTATTGGAAAGTAATAGAACGTTGTGGAAAGTAATGGAATTGAAAGGTGTAGAATGCAATGGAATGTTCTTAAAAGGAATAGAATTTTTGAGAAAGGTAAGGAGGTTAATTATGGAATGGAATTTGGTTAATTAGAATGGAATCTAATGCAAGAGAATGAAATAGAATTAACTGGAAAGGAATGTTGTGTAATCGAATGGAAAATTATGCTATGAATGTTAATTTGAATTAATAGAACCGAATTTTAATGAATGGTATCGAATGTTTTGCAGCAAACGAGAATAACGTGTTGGGAATGAATTGTATGTAATGGAATGGACTGGACTGTTGTCGAATTGAATGGAATGTAGGGAAAGGAATGGAAGTTTAAGGAATGAAATGGAATTTTTTGGATTGGAATGAAATCTTATGCAAGAGAATGAAATAGAATGAATTGGAAACGAATGTTAGGTAACCACAGAGAATGTGATGCAATGAAGTGGAATGTTCATAAAGAGGACCAAATTTTAATGAATGGAATGGAATGTTGAGTAACAGAACGAGAATAATGTGTTGGCATTTAATTGAATGTTATGGAATTGAATAGATTACAGTGGAATTGATTGACTATTATGAACAGGAATGGAATGCTTTGGAATGCAATGCAATGTTGGGAAAGTAATACAAAGTAGGTGAATGGAATGGAGGGTGAAGGAATGGAATGGAATTTTGTGTATTGGAATGGAATCTGATGGAAGGGGATGAAATAGAATGTTTGAAATAGACTGCAATGTTGTATAATCGATTGGAATGTTATGGTATGAAGTGGAATGTTGATTAATAGAACCAAATTTTAATGAATGGTATCGAATGTGTTGTAGCAGAATGAGAATAATGTGTTAGTAATTAATTGAATGGAATGGAATGGAATGGAATCTTGTGGAATTGAATGGAATGTTGGGAAAGGAATGGAAGTTTAAGGAATGGAATGGAATTTTTTAGATTGAATGGAACCTTATGCAACAGAATGAAATAGATTGAATTGGAAATGAATGTTGCGTAATCGAATGGAATGTTATGCTATCAAGTGGAATGTTCGTTAAGAGGACAAAATTTTTGTGAGTGGAATGGAATGTTTGCAACAGAACGGCAATAACGTGTTGGAATGAAATCAAATGTTATGGAACTTAATGGAAGGCTTTGGAATGCAATGGAATATTGCGGAAAAAATAGAATGTTGCTGAAAGGCATATAATGTTAAGGAAGGCAATGGAATTATTTGGATTTGAATGGAATCTTATGCAATAGAATAAAATAGAATGATTCAAATGAAATGGAATGTTGTGTAATCAAATGGAATGTTATGGTATGAAGTGGAATGCAGATTAGTAGAACCGAATTTTAATGAATGGAATGGAATATGAGGTTACAGAAAGGGAATAATGTGTTTCAATGGAAACAAATGTTATGGAATGGAATTGAACGTTGGGGAATTGCATGGAAAGTTAAGGAATGGAATGGAATGCTGTTGAATGCAATGGAATGTTGTTGAAAGGAATAGAACATTTCTGAACGGATTGGAAGTTTAAGGAATGGAATGGAATTTTGTGGATTGGAATGGAATCTTATGAAAGGGTACAAAATATAAGGTTTGAAATGGACTGGAATGTTGTAAAATCGAATGGAATTTTAAGGCATGAAGTGGAATGTTGTGTAGTAGAACCGAATTTTAATGAATGGAATGTAATGTTATGTAACAGAAAGGGAATAATGTGTTCGGAAGAACTGAATATTATGGAATGCAAGGGAATTCAATGGAATGCAATGGAATGTTGTGGAAAAGAATAGAATGTTGAGGAAGGAATGGAACGTTAAGGAGTGAAATGGAATCTTGTGGACTGGAACTGAATGTTATGCAATAGAATGAAATAGAATGTTTTAAGTGGAATGGAATGTTGTGTAATGGAAATGAATGTTTTGCTAGGAAGTGGAATGTTGATTAACAGAAACGAATTTTGAAGAATGGAATGGACTGTTAGGTAAAAATCTGAATAATGAGTTCGAATAGAGTCAAATGTTATGGAATGGAAAGCTGTATTGTGGAATGGAATGCGGTGGAATGTAATGGAATGTTGTGGAAAGAAAGAGAGTGTTGGGACAGGAATGGATGTCAAAGGAATGGAGTGGAATTTTGTGGATTGATTTGGAAACTTATGGAATGGAATGAAATAGAATGTTTGAAATGGCTGGAATGTTATATAATCGAATGGAATGTTATGGTATGAAGTGCAATGTTGATTAATAGAACCGAATTTTAAAGAATGGTTTGGAAACTTCTGTAAAAGAATAGGAATGATGCATTGGAATGGAATCGAATGGAATGGCAAGGAATGGAATGATTCTGAATGGAATGGTATATTGTGGAATGCAATGGAATGTAGTGGAAAAAGAAGAACGTTAGAGAAAGCAATGGGACGTTTAGGACTGGAATGGAATTTCGAGGATTGGAATGGAATCTTATGTAATAGAATGAAATACTGCATTTGAAAGTCAATAGAATATTGCATATTGGATAGGAATTTTGTGGTATGAAGTAGAATGATGCTTAAAAGAAGTGAATTTTAATTAATAGAATGGAATATTATGTAACAGATCAAGAATAATGTTTTTGAAGGGAATCGAATGTTATGGAAAGGAATGGAATGCTGTGGAATGCAGTGTCATGTTGTGGAAAGGAATAGAACGTTTTGGAAAGGAATGGAATTTAAAGGAATGCAATGGAATTTTGTGGGTTGTATTGGAATCTAATGCAATGGAAGGAGAAACAATGTTTGCATTTGAATGGGATTTGTAATTGAATGAATGCTATGGTATGAAGTGGAATGTTGATTAATAGAAAATAATTTCAATGAATGGAATGAAAGGTTAGGTAACAGAACGACAATAATTTGTTGGAATGGAATGGAATGTTATGAAATGTAATGGAGTGTTGTGGAATTGAACGGAATGTTATGCAATGGAATGGAATGATGTGAAAAGCAATGAAAGTAATGGAAAGTAATGTAATGTTGTGGAAAGTAATGGAATTGAATGCTGTAGAAGGCATTGGTGTGTTGGTAAAAGGAATAGAATTTTTGAGAAAGGTAAGGAGGTTATGTATGGAATGGAATTTGGTTAATTAGAATGGAATCTAATGCAAGAGAATGAAATAGAATGAACTGGAAAGGAATGTTGTGTAATCGAATGGAATGTTATGCTATGAAGGTTAATTTGAATTAATAGAACCGAATTTTAATGAATGGTATCGAATGTTTTGTAGAAAACGTGAATAATGTGTTGGGAATGAATTGTATGTAATGGAATGGACTGGACTGTTGTGGAATTGAATGAAATGTAGGGAAAGGAATGGAAGTTTAAGGAATGGAATGGAATATTTTGGATTGGAATGAAATCCTATGCAAGAGAATGAAATAGAATGAATTGGAAACGAATGTCACGTAACCACATAGAATGTTATGCTATGAAGTGGAATGTTCATAAAGAGGACAAAATTTTAATGAATGGAATGGAATGTTGAGTAACAGAATGAGAATAATGTGTTGGCATTTAATTGAATGTTATGGAATTGAATAGATTACAGTGGAATTGAATGACTATTATGAACAGGAATGGAATGCTTTGGAATGCAATGCAATGCTGGGAAAGTAATACAAAGTTGGGGAATGGAATGGAGGGTGAAGGAATGGAATGGAATTTTGTGGATTGCTATGGAATGTTGTGCAACAGAATGAAATACAATGTTTTAAATGGAATGGAATGAGATGGTACGAAGTGCAATGTTGATTAATAGAAACGAATTTTGAAGAATGGTATGGAATGATTTGTAAAAGAATGGGAATAATGTGTTGGAATGAATTGAATGGAATAGAAAGCAAAGGAATTATTTGGAATGGAAGGAATTCGGTGGAATGCAATGGAATGTTGTGCAAAGGAATGGAATGTTAAGGAATGAAATTGAATCTTGTGGACTTAAATGAAATGTTATGCAATAGAATGAAATAGAATGTTTAAAGTGGAATGGAATGTTGTGAAATGGAATGCAACGTTAATGTATGAAGTGGAATGTTGATTAAAAAATCGAATTTTGAAGAATGTAGTAAAATATTAGATTATAATCGAATAACGTTTTCGAATGGAGTAGAATGTTATGGAACGGAATGCTATGTTGAGGAATGGAATGGAATGCTGTGGAATGGAATGGAATGTTGAGGATAGGAAAAGAGTGTTGGAACAGGATTGGAAGTTAAAGGAATGGAATGGAATTTTGTGTATTGGAATGGAATCTGATGGAAGGGCATGAAATAGAATGTTTGAAATAGACTGGAATGTTTTATAATCGAATGGAATGCTATGGTATGAAGTGGAATGTTGATTAACAGAACCAAATTTTAATGAATGGTATCGAATGTGTTGTACCAGAATGAGAATAATGTGTTAGGAATGAATTGTATGTAATGGAATGGAATGGAATCTTGTGGAATTGAATGGAATGTTGGGAAAGGAATGGAAGTTTAAGGAATGGAATGGAATTTTTTAGATTGGAATGTAACCTTATGCAACAGAATGAAATAGAATGAATTGGAAATGAATGTTGCGTAATCGAATGGAATGTTATGCTGTCAAGTTGAATGTTCGTTAAGAGGACAAAATTTTAGTGAGTGGAATGGAATGTTTGCAACAGAACGGCAATAACGTGTTGGAATGAAATCGAATGTTATGGAACGGAATGGAACGCTTTGGAATGCAATGGAATGTTGCGGAAAGAAATAGAATGTTGCTGAAAGGCATATAATGTTAAGGAAGGCAATGGAATTATTTGGATTTGAATGGTATCTGATGCAATAGAATAAAATAGAATAATTCAAATGAAATGGAATGTTGTGTAATCAAATGGAATGTTATGGTATGAAGTGGAATGCAGATTAATAGAACCGAATTTTAATGAATGGAATGGAATATGAGGTTACAGAAAGGGAATAATGTGTTTTAATGGAAACAAATGTTATGGAATGGAATTGAACGTTGGGGAATTGCATGGAAAGTTAAGGAATGGAATGGAATGCTTTTGAATGCAATGGAATGTTGGGAAAGGAATAAAACATTTCTGAACGGAATGGAAGGTTAAGGAATGGAATGGAATTTTGTGGATTGGAATGGAATCTTATGAAAGGGTACAAAATATAATGTTTGAAATGGACTGGAATGTTGTAAAATCGAGTGGAATTTTAAGGCATGAAGTGGAATGTAGTGTAGCAGAACCAAATTTTCCTGGATGGAATGTAACGTTATGTAAGAGAATGGAAATAATGTGTTGGGAAGAACTGAATGTTATGGAGTGGAAGGGAATGCAATGGAATGTCGTGGAAAAGAATAGAATGTTGAGGAAGGAATGGAACGTTAAGGAGTGAAATGGAATCTTGTGGACTGTAACTGAATTTTATGCAATAGAATGAAATAGAATGTTTTAAGTGGAATGGAATGTTGTGTAATGGAAATGAATGTTTTGCTAGGAAGGGGAATGTTGATTAACAGAAACGAATTTTGAAGAATGGAATGGACTGTTAGGTAATAATCGGAATAATGTGTTCGAATGGAGTCAAATGTTATGGAATGGAATGCTGTATTGTGGAATGGAATGCTGTCGTATGTAATGGAATGTTGTGGAAAGAAAGAGAGTGTTGGGACAGGAATGGATGTCAAAGGAATGGAATGGAATTTTGTGGATAGGAATGGAATCTTATGGAATGGAATGAAATAGAATGTTTGAAAAGGCTGGAATGTTGTAAAATCGAATGAAATGTAATGGTATGAAGTGCAATGTTGATTAACATAACCGAATTTTGAAGAATGGTATGGAATGTTTTGTAAAAGAATAGGAATGATGTGTTGGAATGGAATCGAATGGATTGGCAAGGACTGGAATGATTCTGAATGGAATGGAATATTGTGGAAAGCAATGGAATGTATTGGAAAAAAGTAGAACGTTAGGGAACGCAATGGGACGTTTAGGACTGGAATGGAATTTCGAGGATTGGAATGGAATCTTATGTAGTAGAATGAAATACTGCATTTGAAAGTCAATAGTATGTTGTATATTGGATTGGAATTTTGTGGTATGAAGTTGAATGTTGCTTAAAAGAAGTGAATTATAATGAATAGAATGGAATATTATGTAACAGATCAAGAATAATGTTTCTGAAGGGAATCGAATGTTATGGAAAGGAATGGAATGCTGTGGAATGCAGTGTCATGCTGTGGAAAGGAACAGAACGTTTAGGAAAGAAATGGAATTTTAAGGAATGCAGTGGAATTTTGTGGGTTGGATTGGAATCTTATGCAATGGAAAGAGATACAATGTTTGCAATTTAATGTTATTTGTAATCGAATGAATGCTATGGTATGAAGTGGAATGTTGATTAGTAGAAAAGAATTTCAATGAATGGAATGAAATGTTATGTAACAAAAAGGCAATAATTTGTTGGAATGGAATGGAATGTTATGGAATGTAATGGAGGGTTGTGGAATTGAACAGAATGTTATGAAATGGAATGGAATGATGTGAAATGCAATGGAAAGTATTGGAAAGTAATAGAATGTTGTGGAAAGAAATGGAATTGAATGCTGTAGAATGCAATGGAATGTTGGTAAAAGGAATAGAATTTTTGAGAAAGGTAAGGAGTTAAGTGTGGAATGGAATTTGGTTAATTAGAATGGAATCTAATGCAAGAGAATGAAATAGAATGAACTGGAACGGAATGTTGTGTAATCGATTGTAAAGTTATGCTATGAAGGTTAATTTGAATTAATAGAAGCGAATTTAATGAGTGGTATCGAATGTTTTGTAGCAGACGAGCATAATGTGTTGGGAATGAATTGTATGTAATGGAATGGAATTGACTGTTGTGGAATTGAATGGAATGTAGGGAAAGTAATGGAAGTTTAAGGAATGGAATGGAATTTTTTGGATTGGAATGGAATCTTATGCAAGAGAATGAAATAGAATGAATTGGAAACGAATGTCACGTAAGCACAAGGAATGTTATGCTATGAGGTGGAATGTTCATAAAGAGGACAAAATTTTAATGAATGGAATGGAATGTTGAGTAACAGAACGAGAATAATGTGTTGGCATGGAATTGAATGTTATGGAATTGAATAGATTGCAGTGGAATTGAATGACTATTATGGACAGGAATGAAATTCTTTGGAATGCAATGAAATGTTGTGGAAAGTAATAGAAAGTAGGGAAATGGAGTAGAGGGTGAAGGAATGGAATGGAATTTTGTGGATTGCTATGGAATGTTATGCAACAGAATGAAATACAATGTTTTAAATGGAATGGAATGTTATGGTATGAAGTGGAATGTTGATTAATAGAAACGAATTTTGAAGAATGGTATGGAATGTTTGGTAAAAGAATGGGAATAATGTGTTGGAATGAATCGAATGGAATAGAAAGCAATGGAATGATTTGGAATGGAAGGGAATTCGGTGGAATGCTTTGGAATGTTGTGGAAAGGAATGGAACGTTAAGGAATGAAATTGAATCTTGTGGACTGGAATGGAATGTTATGCAATAGAATGAAATAGAATGTTTAAAGTGGAATGGAATGTTGTTTAATGGAATGGAACGTTAGTGTATGAAGCGGAATGTTGATTAAAAAATCGAATTTTGAAGAATGTAATGGAATATTAGATTATAATCGAATAATGTGTTCCAATGTAGTCGAATGTTCTGGAATGGAATGCTATGTAGTGGAATCGAATGGAATGCTGTGGCATGGAATGGAATGTTGAGGATAGGAAAAGAGTGTTGGGACAGGATTGGAAGTTAAAGGAATGGAATGGAATTGTGTGGATTGGAATGGAATCTTTTGGTAGGGGATGAAATAGATTGTTTGAAATGGTCTGGAATGTTGTATAATCGAATGGAATGTTATGGTATGAAGTGGAATTTTGATTAATAGATCCAAATTTTAATAAATGGTATCGAATGTTTTGTAGCAGAACGAGAATAATGTGTTAGGAATGAATTGTATGTAATGGAATGGAATGGAAACTTGTGGAATTGAATGGAATGTTATGAAAGGAATGGAAGTTTAAGGAATGGAATGGAATTTTTTGAATTCAAACGGAACCTTATGCAACAGAATGAAATAGAATGAATTGGAAATGAATGTTGCGTAATCGAATGGAACGTTATGCTGTCAAGTTGAATGTTCGTCAAGAGGACAAAATTTTAGTGAGTGGAATGGAATGTTTGCAACAGAACGGCAATAATGTGTTGGAATGAAATCGAATGTTATGGAATGGTATGGAACACTTTGGAATGCAATGGAATGTTGCGGAAAGGAAAAGAATGTTGCTGAAAGGCATGTAATGTTATGGAATTCAATGGAATTATTTGGATTTGAACGGAATCTAATGCAATATAATAAAGTAGAATGATTCAAATGGAATAGAATGTTGTGGAATCAAATGGAATGTTATGGTATGAAGTGGAATGTAGATTAATAGAACCGAATTTTAATGAATGGAATGGAATATGAGGTTACAGAAAGGGAATAATGTGTTTCAAAGGAAACAAATGTTATGGAATGGAATTGAATGTTGGGTAATTGCATGGAAAGTTAAGTAGTGGAATGGAATGCTATTGAATGCAATTGAATGTTGTGGAAAGGAATAGAACATTTCTGAACGGAAGGAAGGTTAAGGTATGGAATGGAATTCTTTGGATTGGAATGGAATCTTAGGGGATAAAATATAATGATTGAAATGGACTGGCATGTTGTAAAATCGAATGGAATTTTAAGGCATGAAGTGGAATGTAGTGTAGTAGAACCGAATTGTAATGAATGGAATGTAATGTTATGTAACAGAATGGGAATAACGTGTTGGGAAGTACTGAATGTTATGGAATGGAAGGGAATTCAATGGAATGCAATGGAATGTTGTAGAAAAGAATAGAATGTTGAGCAAGGAATGGAACTTTAAGGAGTGGAATGGAATATTGTTGACAGGAACTGAATGTTATGCAATAGAATGAAATAGAATGTTTTAAGTGGAATGGAATGTTGTGTAATGGAAATGAATGTTTTGCTAGGAAGTGGAATGTTGATTAACAGAAACGAATTTTGAAGAATGGAATGGACTG
>JAVSCE010019730.1:0-12122 GCA_032199065.1 Smutsia gigantea | reverse complement strand
ACCCAGGAATTCCACTCCTAGGAATTTACCCTAAGAATGCAGTAGTCCAGTTTGAAAAAGACATATACACCCCTATGTTTATCACAACACTATTTACACTAGCCAAGAAATGAAAGCAACTAAGTGGCCATCAGTAGATGAATGGATAAAGAAGATGTGGTACATATACACAATGGAATATTATTCAGCCATAAGAAGAAAACAGATCCTACCATTTGCAACAACATGGATGGAGCTAGAGGGTATTATGCTCAGTGAAATAAGCCAGGCGGAGAAAGACAAGTATCAAATGATTTCACTCATCTGTGGAGTATAAGAACAAAGAAAAAAACTGAAGGAACAAAACAGCAGCAGACTCACAGAACCCAAGATTGGACTAACAGTTACTAAAAGGAAAGGGGACTGGGGAAGATGTGTGGGAAGGGAGAGATAAAGGGTAATAAGCAGTATTACAGTTTGCACACATAATGTGGTGGGGGAACACAGGCAAGGCAGTATTTACTGAGATGACAAGTAGTGATTCTGTAGCATTTTACTACATTAATAGACAGTGACTGTAATGGGGTATGTGTTGGAAACTTGATTATGGGGGGCATCTAGTAACCATGATGTTGCTCATGTAGTTGTAGATTAATGATACCAAAAGAAAAGAAAAGAAAACTGTTGGAATCAGAGGCTGCCATGCCCAGCTTCATTCCCCAGGGACATCAGAGTAACACTGTGATTTTTCCTGCCATTTTATTTGTTTTGTCAGGTTCTAACCTTAATCCTGGAGATTCACCCCTCCTTCCACACCATTCTCTCACATAGATGCATACCACACAAACACATGTGTGTGACTCGGTTCTAATGTGGAGGCAGCAATGATTTTATTAGTTTTATAGAATATATTTGCTGTTTGCTGAAAGTAAAAATGCCCTTCTTTTGACAGGCTCAGGCAAAAGACACATGGTTGACCTTTGCTGGTATTCTGCCCCCTCCCACCTGCCTTTGAATTCACCTGGGGCCACTGCAGTGACACTTACCTTCATGCCAATCTTGCCTGCTGCTAGAGCACATTGAGTTCACCTGAGCCGCTCTCCACCCCCATCCCAAGTGATTCCAGCAGCCCCCATGAGTCCTGGGCCTTCACCCTCCCTGTGTTGTATGTGCTTGAGAACCTGCAGGAGACTGGGTCCCAAGGGCTGTCAAGGTCCTGGCCCTTGATTCCTATTTCTACTAGTAGCACTTCGAAGGAACTGTGGCTCCAGGGAGGGCCTGGCCTTTTTGCAAAGGTTAGCTTGTCAATTAAATACCATAGTTTTATGATTAGAGCTGAGAGCTCTGAGATTTCATACCCATATCAATAATCCCAAGGAAATGCACAGTATTGACCTTTTCCGCTTATTTTCTTATAATTTCCATTTAATGATAGCTATAAGCACTGCAGGCAGTGCATTGCTGGGGAATTATTGTTCTTGGTAAGTAGATGGAAACATTCATACTTTTGCCTTGTTCCTCACGTTTTCCCCAAACTGTGGAGTCCTTTCCCAGAAATGTCCAGTAAATCCAATGTAGCCAAGCAACTGTAATACTAAGTTTACAGCGTTCTAGTGGGTAAACTCTGGAGTCAGATGGCTTGAATTCCAATCTTGGCATTTCTACTTAATGACTTCCAACCTTTGGTAACTTATTTAACGTCTCTGTGTCCCAGTTTTCTTGTCTGTAAAAGGAAGAGGACAGTATACCCATATCATTGGATGGTTCTGACAATAGATGAATTAATTCATATGAAACATTTGAGACACTGCCTGGTTAATGCTCCATAGATGCAAGTTCTTATTAGACCTAAAGGAAATATTTGCGTACTATGCAATATTTTCCTTGGAAGGAGGTGGCTGTAATGGGGAGAACATTGGAGATAATCAGGAGTCGTGTGTTTTGTTGATGCTACCAAGTACCATATAGCTATGTGACTTAGAGCCAACTTAATTTCATTACCTCATCTGTGAAATTGGGATAATAATATTTCCCTTAATTATTGTTTGCACACATACACATGCATGCACACACACCTATACACATATACGCGTTTCATGCTAGAGGAGGAGAAGAGTTAAATGGGAACACGATTTTAAAACAACATGAGACACTTCAGTTTTGGTGACCATGTTGACATGTGTGCTCTGTATACTCAGGATATAATAGATTCTCAGAACAAAATGTTCTTTTGTATCTGTAAGATAATTTACACTTTACAAAGGAAATAGGCCATCCAATATTGTATCACAGCTGGCTGTTGCAAACCTGTAGGGCATAAGGACTATGGTGTTTGCATGTTTTATTCACAGTCTGACAGATAGTATACATTCAGTAATATTAAATGGAAAAGTGTAGTTTTATACAAGTGTAATCAATCTAATGAGACAGTTAAGATGCCTCAGAAGTGGTGTTTACATAGTTTCCTAAAAGAGGTTAATGTTGACTTCATATAATGTTAGGGACGCGTGATAAGTTAGGTCCCAAACAAGCTGAAATTTGTTTTGGACACATGTTTTGTGAGCCTATATTATGGCTCCACACGAAAATAATAGCCTGACCTTTGGGGTTTTGGATTTCTTACTCTAAATCAACCTTATCTTTCACAAGAGAGTAGATAGTAGTCTCATGGCCCTCTATGTGTGAAATGTGAAAAGAAAATTGTTATAAAAGTGTGCTCAGTGAGTACTTCTTGAGTTTATGAATGAATAAGGCCTTGGGAGAGTGTACATACACATTTTAAGCCAACTCAGAACTGGTACTTCTCATGACTGAGAGGAGGGAAGATGGGAAGGCATCTTCCAGTAACCATGGGGAAGAGAAGTCTGTTGCTTTTGTAATGATCAAAGCTTTGACTGTGCAAGTGCTGTGGAAATCCTTTATAACAGGTTACAGACCTAATTCTCTCCAGTAACAATGGGTGCATAAACTACTGACAATTGAACTTTCTTAAGGTACTCATTCAGTGTCTACGTGGTTAGAGGAGGAGAGAAGAGCAGATGAGAGCGAGATTGCATCAAATGAACACATTAATTGTCCTAATAACAACAACACAAAGATCCTGAGTTGCTGTTGTCATTCTTTTCAATATGCAAAGGTGTAATGAAAAGAAATACAGGTTGTTTTTATTAGATAAAGGCACTACCAGAATGTTTGCATTTAATCCTTTAAATGAAGCCATTCCCTCTTTATGGAGCAGTGTTCCAATCAATAATATTCCTTCAAAAGTCTATTTTTATTTTCCAAAACTATGGTGGTTTAGAGAAGAAACTCTTTAGCCTTGATTCACGGGATTATGGTCCTATACTATAAAAAGAATATTTCACAAGTTGAGAAGACAATAACCAGACCTAGGATGTCTTAATAAATTTTTTGGTCTAGCTAAGACATAAGCCATTCTTCTCATAACTCTTGGGAGTAATTCCTGTTCCCTTCCTATCAGCTCTTTGGAGAAGGACCTTTGTTTTAAAGAAAAGATTTCAATTAAGTGGAAAGATGCGGTGAACTCGGAGGTTCTTTTAACTATTCAACTGTGGATTCTTAGAGGAACTATAGAACTTTACTTCTTTGGATATTATTGGGCTTTCTTCTGTAAAGACTGAACTGCAAGACATCCGGGAAGATATCTCCTCCCAACACTATATTTATCTATGAAAATACAGCAAATACAACTATTCGTAAAAGAGAGACCAGAATACACAGGAAAGCACACGGCATGCAGCTACACCCGAGAGGACTCGGCACCCCAAGAGGCGGGCAAGATAAGGAGCCACGACCCGGCGGGACCCAAGCACTCACCCACCTGCAGCACACCAGCAGGAGGAGAGGATTAAGGGCAGGGAGGGAGTGGAAGTACACTCCGTGAAATAACCGGCCCTGGTGATCTGCATGGGGAGAGCTGACACACATAGCACGGTGCAGTGGAGATTGGCGAGACAGAGGGAGAGGATCTGAGTGGGGAACATGCCAGGGTGCTTGCAGCTGGCTCCCGGGAAGGAAGAAAAAAAAGAAAAGTGTGCACTTTCCTCAGCCGTCTTAAAGAGACAGGAGCCTAGCAGAGGAGCCGGATCGCCCCAGCACACTCAGAAGAGCAGGCTGGGGGTGCTGGGGAGTTTTGGACCCCTTAGCTGGTGACTGGGAAAGCATGGCCTCACAGAAGTGGTGGCTTTGTGTTGTTGTTGTCATTAGTCTCCATATATTCTTTGATTTCTGTTTTGATTTGGTCATTAACCCATTGATTAGTTAGGAGAGTGTTGTTAAGCCTCCATGTATTTGTGAGCCTTTTTGGTTTCTTTCTAAAATTTATTTCTAGTTTTATGCCTTTGTGATCAGAGAAGTTGGTTGGTAGAATTTCAGTATTTTTGAATTTACTGAGGTTCTTTTTGTGGCCTAGTATATGGTCTATTTTGGAAAATGTTCCATGTGCACTTGAGAAGAATGTGTATCCTGCTGCTTTTGGGTGTAGAGTTCTGTAGATGTCTTTTAGGTCCATCTGTTCTAGTGTGTTGTTCAGTGCCTCTGTGTCTTTACTTATTTTCTGTCTGGTTGATCTGTCCTTTGGAGTGAGTGGTGTGTTGAAGTCACCTAAAATGAATGCATTGTGGTCTTATTTCCTCCTTTCATTCTGTTAGTATTTGTTTCACATATGCTGGCGCTCCCGTATTGGTTGTGTATATATTTTAAATGGTTATATCCTCTTGTTGCACTGACCCTTTTATCATTATGTAATGTCCTTCTTTATTTCTTGCTACTTTCTTCATTTTGAAGTCTATTTTGTCTGATACAAGGACTGCAACACCTGCATTTTTCCCCTTGTTGTTTGCATGAAATAATTTTTTCCATCCCTTCACTTTTAGTCTGTGTATATCTTTGGGTTTGAGGTGAGTCTCTTGTAGACAGCATATAGATAGGTCTTGCTTTTTTATCCATTCTGTTACTCTGTGTCTTTTGATTGGTGCATTCAGTCCATTTACATTTAGGATGATTATCGATAGATATGTATTTATTGCCATTGCTGGCTTTCGATGCGTGGTTACCAAAGGTTCAAGGGTTGCTTCTTTACTATCTAACAATCTCACTTAACTTTCTTGTTAAGTTATGGTAAACATAGCCTGGTGTTTCTTTATTTCTCTCCTTTCTTATTCTTCCTCCTCCATTCTTTATATACAAGGTGTTTTATTCTTTGCCTTTATTTAGTATTCGGATGGTCTGCTCTTTTTGCTATGATTTTATTTTCTCTGGTGATCTCTTTTTAGCCTTAGGAGTGCTTCCTTCTAGAGCAGTTCTTTTAAGATGTCCTGTTGAGGTGGTTTGTGGGAGGCTATCACTTGTCTGGAAATTGCTTAATCCCTCCTTCAAATTTAAATGATAATCGTGCTGGATAAAATATTCTTGTTTCGAGGCCCTTCTGTTTCATTCCATTAAATATATCGTGCCATTCCCTTTTGGCCTGTAAGGTTTCTGTTGAGAAGTCTTATAATAGTCTGATGGGTTTTCCTTTGTAGGTGATGTTTTTCTTTCTCTAGCTGCCTTTAATACTCTATCCTTATCTTTGATCTTTGCCATCTTAATTATTATGTGTCTTGGTGTTGTCTTCCTTGGGTCCCTTGTGTTAGGAGATCTGTGGGCTTCCGTGGACTGTGAGACTATTTCCTTCCCCAGCATGGGAAAGTTTTCAGCAATTATTTCTTCAAAGACACCTTCCATCCTTTTTGTCCTTCTTCTTCCTCTGGTACTCCTATATTGTGAATATTGTTCCATTTGAATTGTTCACACAGTTCTCTTAATATTCTTTCATTCCTAGAGATCCTTTTATCTCTCTCTGCCTCCAGTGCTCTGTATTCCTGTTCTCTGATTTCTATTCCATTAACAGCCTCTTGCATCTCCTCGTCTGCTGCCAAGCCCGTTGATGGCTTCTGTCATTTCTGCATTGTCTTTCCTGACTTTCTTCACTTCCTCCCTTAACTCTTGCATATTTCTCTGTAGGTCCATCTGCATGGTTATGACTTTTATTCTGAATTCTTTTTCAGGAAGACTGTGCATTTCCATCCCTTCAGGTTCCCTCTCAGGTGTTGTGTGGGTCTGGGTGATCTTTGTACTATATTCCTCTATCCTTTCATGGCGATAGAAGTGGTCACTGGTAGATGCCACATATGTCAGCTTGGCTGTTTAAGACTTAAAAACAAAACCCAAAACAAAAACAAGCAAAAAAATAAGAGAAGGAAGGGAAAAAGAAGAAAGAAAGAAAAAAAAAGAAAAGAAAGGGAAAAAAAATCGCCCACCGGGAGTGGATTCTATACATATGCTGTAGGAGGTAGTGCTGCTGCTCCACTATTCCGCAGCTGTGGCCGCACCATTCTTTGTAGCTCTGGCCAGGGCAGCAATGAATGGGAGGCTGTTGTTTTCCGTGTAAAATTTCAGTGTGGCTACCTTTTCCCAGTCAAGCCAAGGGGTCTGAAATTCCTCAGGACTCTCAGCCCACTGGGCTGAGCATGCTGGCGCAATCGTGTTCACTCACTGGGCCCCACGCCTCTCCAAGATCACTAAAAACCGCACGCGCTTTTCTCTTCTCCCTGGGAGCTGGCTGCACAGACCCAGACACATTCCCTGCTCAAAACCTGCACCTTCTACCTCTCCAATATCTGATGCACCACGTGATGTGTGTCCGTGCTACCGGCGCCCATCACCCTGGCTGGTTATTTCATGTGCCTGTATTTGCACTCCCTCCCGGCTCTGAATCCTCTCCTCCCGCTGGTGCTCTGGGGTGTGGGAGTGCTCGGGTCCCACCGGGTCACTGCTCCGTATCTTACCTGCCTCGCAGGGTGCCAAGTCCTCTTGGGTACAGATGCAGGCTGTGCGCTGTCCTGTACATTCTGGTCTCTCATTTAGGAGTAGTTGTATTTGCTGTATTTTCATAGATTTGTATGGTTTTGGAAGATTTCCACTGCTCTGCTCACACCGCCATCTTCCCGGAACCTCTCATATAATGTTATTTTAGTCCAAGAGGTGAATAAAAACAATGTGTGAAAATGGGTTTGTGTGCATGTATGTACTTGCGTGTGTGGGGCAGGGAGGGGAAAGAGAGAGAAAATTTGTACTGCGAAGTCGAAGGAACTATTAGTGATGGGACTGGAGACAGATCCATCTTGACTCTTCACGTACACTTGTGAACTGGGTTAAATACCTTGGCCCCAAGCAAGTATTGAGAAGGTCTTTAATAGTATTTGGGTGGGAGTATCACTGATAGAATATCTGCACATTATTGAATTCCACATCTTATAACTTGAAGCAAATACAAATATATTCAGGTTTCACTACGTACATTTTCAGCATTTTTGTTAACACTACACCCAAATCGTGAATACCACAACCTTCTTTTTAAAATGCAATTGTTTTTATTCTGAAGCCATTTTGATTGTCATTACCATATATTATGTATGGATTATGTGCACAGCCATTGTCCATTTCACACCCATTAATGAACTGAGTAATTAATCAGCATGAATATTTATTGCTCTGCTAGAAAGGTTCCCAAAACTTTCTGTGATTTCATTTACTTCCTTTACCCACCCCACAAGTAATTGCTCACATTGCCTCACATGGCTGTTTGCAGTTTAATTTTTCCATTTGTACTCATGTACTTTCTTTACTGATTCATCTCAGGGTTTCTCAGCATTAGTGCTTCCTCTCCCACAATTTCATTACCTTGTCTTGTTATATGCTTCACTGAATGTTGTGCAAAATTGCAACCTTTTCTACCACCATGTTCTCCCCTTTTTTCCTCCACTGTGATATTTATTTTAGCATCATCTGAAATAGGATTCATCTCTGGAAACGTTTATTGAGCATCTGATTGTGGAAGCACTATGATAGACACTGGGGGTCACAGAGAGTGGCTACATAGATGACTGTGCCTCCATTGCTGCCTCACTAGGCTGGTAACAGAGCTAAGATTCAAAGCCAGAGCAACTCCCTACTGCTCTCTCAGATACTTCCAAGCTGTCTTCACCAGAATCTCTTAATTCCCAGAACATGGGCTAAGTAGGTTTCTATTATATCTTATTTAATATCCTGCTTTACTCTCTACTGTTTTTCCAGCTACACAATCAGTTTTTAAATTCATTCTCCCTCCTTGGAGACTCTTGCTATATAGTATTTCCCAATGAACTACTAAAAAGCATGAGTTTTTTAGTCTTCCTGACTCTTAAAGGCACAGAGTAGTTTCTAGTGAAAGAAGGAAGAATGTTTGTGTACGTGATGGGGCACACAGTCACACAGTGAAATGACTGCCTGGAATCTGTGTGAGCAGTGCCAGTGGTGAGCCATAGGGTTATCTTCCAGTTGCAGTGTTTGAAATCTGCCCTTTGGACTAACAGATAGTTTTTTAGTTCATTTGCCTTTGATTTTGCACCATAACAGTACATCCAGGCCACCATTATGGAGTTTTCTTAGTTGTAGCATTGCCTACTGAGAACCTAACGTGCTCTGGTATTCAAGTATGTCCATTTCCTTTGCTGGAATTTCTGAAGACATCTCCAGTAAAGTCAGTATTTATTTATGTGTGCTAGGAAGCTCTGGGGATGATTCTCTGTTGATCCTCAATAATAATTCACTCTATCAAATTCTTATACTTTGCTGTCTGTGTGAGTAACTGTAACTCATCAGAATTTCCAAGATGAGCCCTACCTTCCTCTCCACCTTGGAGGGCTGAGGTTATTTCTCAGATGTCAGAATATCAGTGTTTTTCTCCTCATGATATTGCTTTGGACTTTCACTTTTTAGAGATACCTTGTCTGAATTCATACAAGTTATTTTCAGTAGGAAGTGATTTCAAAGTGATACAAAGAAATAGTGTGCTACCTAATTAGTGTCTGCAGGTCAGCAACTAGAACTGTGGTGAGCAACTTTATTTCCATGAGGTGCATTTCTGGAAAGACAAAAATGTTTACAGGCTGCCATCTTTTTTCAACTCACAATAAAAATAACATTAGTGATTCCCACTGGGAAAATGCATAGTTTTTAAACACAGATTTCCTATTTATTGAAGAGAAGACTACAAAGGAAAAAATTGGTATGATTTTTAAGCACTAAATGTTCATTTTGAGGCAAGCTTCAAACAATGGTCATACAAGGGAAGCTTTTTAAAATGGTTCTTTCTGAAATTATATACATTACAGGTCATATCAGGAAATTAAGTGGGCTCTTCATGCATCTAGAATTCCTTGCATTGACCATGGCCAGAAATGGCAGCATGATTGATTACCGGTTGTTTTGCATGTTCTGAATCTCTAGAAGAACGTTCTCCTCTTTTCTGTGGTCTGTGCATGAACATGGTAGGAACATATCTTCAAGAACTGTGAAAGATCTGAGATTTTTACCCTAATTTCAAGCTAACCAGTGAGTTGGCCATAGTTTCAGGGATCCTGGTTAAAGACATGAGACTCCTGGCTCATAGAGTCATTTCTCATAGCAATAGCAGTAGCAAGATTATCAGAATTTGTGCTAGATCCCCAAGTTTCAATTCCCATGGGGTAAGGCAGAGAGGGCCAGGTGACTCCAGCATGCTCTGTGAGCTGACTTACAGGAGAGGAGCCTGGAGCCTAGGGCACTCAAATCTTTCATGACAGGTGGAAAGCCTGCCTGCTCTTTTGTCCAAAGGGAAACCCTATCTCTGTCTTCCAAGTCTGTTCACTCTACAAACATAGTGCAAGAGGGTAGTCTGGGGAACGAAGTACCTCTGTTTATATGATATTCAGAAACACAGGAGACCTAGGAACATCATCTTGCAGCACATGATCCCCCAACCTTGGATGGTTGCGAGATCCGCCCAGACACACAATGCCTGTGGAAGATCAGACAAGGAGATTAGAAGTTAGCGGAGGACACTTAGCTCAGCCCTGACTGGTTAGCCAAAAGGCAGGGTTATGTGCCACCTGCTGGAAGGTAGCAAAAGGCACAGCCGAGGACAGAAGAGTGGCAGTGTTCTCACATGTTCAGAGAATATTTTTAAAAAGTATGAAAGTATTCGGAGAATACTTTAAATAGAAAGGATGACTGTCACCTCTGGTTAAGAACAAACAGCGGCTTTGGGCCTCCAGCAACTATGCTGTGCTGTTGCTCTCTCTTTCGGTCTCTGAGCTACTGTTTCCTTTCTTTCTTGTTCAGGTTCTGAGGCTGGGAGTTTGCATTGGTAAGAGGCTTGGCTGAGAGAATTTTTCACTTGTCAGGTGAGGGATGTAATAACCACAGAGGAGTAATCAAATGCTTATCCATGTCTGCTGGGAGTCACGTGGAGGACTGCTTTGTCCTCAGAGTATATTCAGAAAGGTTAGAAAGTTAGGGATATTCACCCAAGTGGATTGGAGTCCAGGAAGGCCTCCCTGTGACCTGATATTCTGAGAGCCCGTGTGCTCCCAGAATTGACAACAAGGGAATCCAAAATGCCATTTTTATGTTGGGCAAACATAAGAATGAAAGTACAGGGAAAGCCGCCAACTACGATCTGCCCGGGAAGGGCAGCAAAGCCCCCGGCTCCTTGCTCTTGTCATTGCAAAACTTGAAACGCCTCCAAAAACATGGAGTCATGTACACTGTGTGATTTCTCTGATTCCTTTGCCCGGACTCAGAGTAAGGTTACTCTTGGCCACCTGTGGTGCTACATTATTTATTTTCTTTTTTTTTTTTAATGAGCATTGACTTTATTTATTTTTTTTTTAATTCTTTTTTTTATTTTTTTTAATATAATTTATTTTATTATCATTAATTTACAATTACATGTGCAATATTACGATTACTAAACTACCCCTTCATCAGGTCCCCCCCACCAACCCCATTACAGTCACTGTCCATCAGTGTAGTGAGATGTTATAGAATCACTACTTGTCTTCTCTGAGCTGTACTGCCCTTCCCGTGCCCCCCCAACATTACATTTGCTAATCGTAATGCCCCTTTTTCCCTCTTATCCCTCCCTTTCCGCCCATTTTCCCCAGTCCCTTTCCCTTTGGTAACTATTAGTCCGTTCTTGGGTTCTGTGAGTCTGCTGCTGTTTTGTTCCTTCAGTTGTTTTCTTTGTTCTTATACTTCACATATGAGTGAAATCATTTGATACTTGTCTTTTTCGGCTTGGCTTATTTCACTGAGCATAATACCCTCTAGCTCCATCCATGTTGTTGCAAATGGTAGGATTTGTTTTCTTCTTATCGCTGAATAATATTCCATTGTGTATATGTACCACATCTTCTTTATCCATTCATCTACTGATGGACACTTAGGTTGCTTCCATTTCTTGGCTATTGTAAATAGTGCTGCAATAAACATAGGGGTGCATCTGTCTTTTTCAAACTGGGCTGCTGCATTCTTAGGGTAAATTCCTAGGAGTGCAATTCCTGGGTCAAATGGTATTTCTATTTTGAGTTTTTTGAGGAACCTCCATACTGCTTTCCACAATGGTTGAACTAATTTGCATTCCCACCAGCAGTGTAGGAGGGTTCCCTTTTTCTCCACATCCTCGCCAACATTTGTTGTTGTTTGTGTTTTGGATGTTGGCCATCCTCACTGGTGTGAGGTGATATCTCATTGTGGTTTTAATCTGCATTTCTCTGATGATTAGCGATGTGGAGCATCTTTTCATGTGCCTGTTGGCCATCTGAATTTCTTCTTTGGAGAAGTGTCTATTCATGTCCTCTGCCCATTTCTTAATTGGATTATTTGCTTTCTGTTTGTTAAGGTGCATGAATTCTTTATATATTTTGGATGTCAACCCTTTATCAGATACGTTTTTTTATGAATATATTCTCCCATACTGTAGGATGTCTTTTTGTTCTACTGATGGTGTCCTTGCTGTACAGAAGCTTTTCAGCTTGATATAGTCCCACTTGTTCATTTTTGCTTTTGTTTCCCTTGCCCGGGGAGATATGTTCATGAAGAAGTCGCTCATGTTTATGTCCAAGAGATTTTTGCCTATGTTTTTTTTTAAGAGTTTTATGGTTTCATGACTTACATTCAGGTCTTTGATCCACCTTGAGTTTACCTTTGTGTATGGGACTAGACAGTAGTCCAGTTTCATTCTCTTACATGTAGCTGTCCAGTTTTTCCAACACCAGCTG
>JAVSCE010019729.1:0-139580 GCA_032199065.1 Smutsia gigantea | reverse complement strand
GAACCTGGTACTCCCAACTCCGACTTTTCTTTATTTGTTGTAACTACACCATGAGGGCAGGAGCTAAGATTTATTCTGAGTTGACTCTGGAGGTGTAAACATAGTCATGGACAGCACCAGCCAAGAGGAGACACTGCCTTTGTTCCAAAACCTAGATCTTGAATCCCCCAGGGAATGTAGGCCCAGGAGGAGGCAGTTTCTAGAAGACAGGGAAAGTGACTGTGATTCTAGACCAAGTTCAGGGCCTTCCAACCCTGTCCCCATTTATGTCACAGATGGGGTGGGGGGCACACTGCCTTCTGGATTCTGTCCTCTTTGGCCCCTCAGGGGCAGTCCCTCACATTCTGTCATTCAGCGATTGAGCATGTGAACACTGTGTCAGACCAGGGCTGGGGAACCTGGTGGGGTGATCGGGGAGCCTGACTGCCCTGCAGGTACCATGGTATCCTCTCCAGCTGCAGCAGAGGGATGGCCGCTAGGTACAGCATCCAAGCATTCCATTCCCGACCAGGACCTGTGTCCTCAGAAATCATACGCAGGGAATGCACCATCCTGCCAGGCAAAACTAGTTTCTCTTTGGACAGCCAAAATGTAAGAGTGTAATCTCTGATAAGATTCCTTCCAGACTGAATATTCTTTCTGAATACTCAGTGAAACTCTTCCTGCCAATAGGAAAGCTTCCGGGATGGCCCCAGCCTCCTCCCAGATGCATCGCAATGATAGCTATACACTGAGTTACTTTACTCTTCTGTGGAAGTTGCAGAATCACGAAATGCAATGTCAGAGCTGGAAGGAACCCTCGGGGCTATGGCATAGTCTTAAGCCTTGGTCTTCCCGCTCTAAGGCAGCAATCCTGCACCTCGCCACAGTTTCACCCAGCAAACTCAAAGTCAAAGCTCAAGTACCTACTTTGTAAATCACCCTGAAAGCTTCAGATACCCTGGTTTCTTGTGTGCATCCTCCCCAGGTGCGTTCACAAGTGTGGCTACTTGTAGCCCAAGAGAAGGGAAGATACAGGGTCAGAATGTTGGAGAGAAGCACGAACCGTAAGGGTGGGAAGTGAAGACATGTGGGCCTGGATTGACACGTCTTGGGCGCAGAGTGAGGGCAGGGGTGGGAGGAGCACCTGTAAGTGGAGGAGGGGCCAGCCTCAACAAGAAACACAGCTTCCTTCATTTTTTCCTTTTTCTTTTCTTTTTTTTACAACTAATAAACTGGGTCCTTTAATTCCTCTGCAATAAGTCTTTGAAATATAATCTTCACTTCAGACTTTCAGAACGTGACTTTTCATAATTATAATTCTCTAGCACACCTTACTACTTATAATTAAATTCACTTTAAAGAAATCCAAAACTCTTCGTTTTGTGGATTATGGGTTCCTACGATGTCATGATGGTAAAATTAATGTATAATCTGTTGAATAAGTTTGATTAGTTCTTTTTTTTAATCAAATGTACAGCTTCCTTCATTTTTGCCCAGGCTCCAGCCTGCTCTCCAGGTAACATAATACCAACGGGCTACAAGGGACTTGGGAAGTTGCTTTGGCTAAGGTAATATTTGCCCCATCTGCCCCATGGGTAATTTTTTAGTGCCTGGTTTAGGCTAGGGGTCCCACAAGTTCCTTCCCTGGGGAAACATCTTGTCTGATTTGGGCCTGATGGAGCCAGGCCAGTGCAGGGGCTGAAGATGCTCCCTGAGTCTGCAAAGGCTCCTCCTCTTGGCCCCTGAGGGCAGATCCTCAGGGCCCAGCCACAGGCTGCCCTGTGTCCTGCAGGAACTCGGCTGACAGTTGGTGGCAAGGCAAGGAGAAGGTGGACTCTGGCCAAAAACTCAGGGGCAAGAAGCCAGGAGGCCAGGAGGCCAGCCTTTTACAGAGAAAACTGGGTCTACTGGAAAGTAAGTTCAGGTAATGAATCTCAAACCAACTGAAAGAGCCCCGGAGGGCTTCCGTTTTTCTCAGAGCACATACTGCCCAGTGAGGTAACATTTTGTTCCTGCACTCCTTGTTCAGACAGGCCTTGGTAAGCAGTAAGTCACTCTACATGGGTGAGGGATGTGCTACTGAGGCACAGACAGACTCCTGTGGCCATGGACACAGCAGGCAAGCGGGGAAGCCTGCACTGGGCTGAGGGGTGCGATCCTCATCTTTCCGGACGTTCCTCATCAGAGGAGCGAATGGGTATCTCACTGCCGTCAGCTAAACTGTGGTTGCTGGGAGTAAAGCCAGTGGCTAAAGCTTTACCACATGGATAAAGCTTGGCCCATAAAGACCTAGATTTGAATCCTGTCTCCATCTCTTACTTGTAGTGGCACTTTGGACCAGTTATTTCACCTCTCTGGGCCTCAGATTACTCAGATGCAAAGTAGAGAAGGTCATGTCCAGGTATAGAGGACTGAAAGGGCTTGGCACTAGGAAGCCCTCCTTGCTTCTGTTCTATGCTTGACTAGTGCAGGTCAGTCACTATACTTGGTTAGAATTAACACATTCATTGCTTAAAGGGTAATTTTCAAATAACTTCTGGGCCCAAAAAGTGGTTAAGAAGGGATACAGTAGGACTGTCATAGTTTGGTATTGTTTTCACACTTCTCTTGCAGAGCTGTGTTAAATATTTGAGCAGCCTTCCCCTTATTTCATCTCTCCAGAAAAGCAAAGCCTTTGGCTTGAGTGTGTCCAAGGAGGAGCAAAATGAGATTGGAAACAAAAGTACAAGAGAAGGGGGACCACTCCCTAAGAGCTGGTGTGAATTGGTTGTGTAGGTCTGCTGGTCAGTGAATGTTCAGGAAACTTCCAGAGGACCTGTACACAAGGCCTCCCTGGGGCAATTAGATGCTGCATCCATTATATACCTTGAGCTGTACACATGATGTAATGCACTGTCACCCCCATCCACAGACACCCAGATGGGGAGACATGCACTTGCCCCACACCCCATTCTTCCTAGGGGAGCAGGAATAGATGTCTTGGAACACCACTCTCCAACATTTCGGCTGTCCAGACACATTCCCTGCCTTCCTGAGAACACACTCATCCCTGGATGGCAGGACCATCTGGCAGGCAATGTCTACAGCTCAGGAGGCTGCCATCTATCTCACCCCAGAAAAATGACAAGCACAAGGCCTCCCATGTGCCAGCAGGAACTCCGTCTCTGTGGAGCCTTCTGGTGTGTTTCTCACCCAGGAAGAAGATCCTGCTCCCCACCACTTTCAGAGCCAAGGTTATGGGTGGGGTGTGGGATTGAGGAAAAAGACAAGGAGACGGCAGGCCTGGGTTCTGCTCTTCACATTGCTACTCCCTAGCTGTGTGGCCTTGGATAGGTCACATTTCCTCTCTGAGTCTCTGCTTCTTCATTAGCAAAATGAAGGAGCTGAATTTGAAATTTCAGGGTTGTCCTGTGCCCACAAGCTAATCAACTGAACGTGGTTCTTGAGGAGGACTTCAAAGTCATGTCCAAGTGCAGGAGGAAGGAGTGCAAAGAGACACAGTTCATGGGCTACAAACTGCCATCCTGGGCAGGATCATTTGAAAAATCCCTTTCAATTCTGTCATTCTGCGATTCTAATGCTCATCTAGATCTGGTTGGCCAAATCTGCCAACAGTCACACTTTATTAAGGCCACATAGCAATTTTCAGCATTTATTAAGTATCCAAATTTGAAATGTGAAAATTTCACATAGAAGGGGGTGACCTGGCATCAGGGGGCTGGATGGGAGGTTTTGCCGCTGCCTCCCTTTCTCACGAGACAGAGGTCATCTTTCTGAATCGCTTCATTCATTTCCTACTGGCCCAGCCCTGGGAGGCACTGGAACCCGGTCCTCACTCTCCTGTTCTCCCTTCCCTGCTCTTTTTCACTCAACCCTCCCACACAGACACACACTTGCCTTCGTCGGGGGCATTCTCGTCCCACACTGACCACATCTGGACGCTGAAGAAAGGTGTCCAGCAGGCGATGTAGGCCAGCACGATGACGAAGGTCATCTTCACAGTCCGGATCCTGGCCCGAGAGACGGTGCTAACGCTGCTGACCCGGGATGGCAGCCCCCGGGCAGCTGCGGCCAAGACAAGTGATGAGGGCCCATCCCACGTCCTCCAGCGCACTCCTTCCGCTCTCCAGGCCTGCGTCTTGACTTTCAGGTTCTTACAGATCTCATGGCAGATGAGGCTGTAGCAGGCCGTGAGCATGGCCACAGGCAGGATGAAGATGGCCAGGGTGGTCCAGGTGATGTAGGCCCGGGGCCCCCAATGGAAGCGGAAGTCTGCCCAGCAGTCGAGGACCCCCGAGCCCTGGATCACCTCCCGAAAAGAGAAAATGAAGACTTGAGGGAGGCTGAAGATGGCGGCCAGCAGCCAGGGAGCAGCAATGAGTGGGTAGATGGCCTGGCTGGGCTGCTGAAGGCTGCGCAGGGGGTGACAAACGGCCAGGTAGCGGTCCAGGGTCATGGCCAGCAGCATGTAGGTGGAGGCAAACATGCTGAGACCCTGTAGGTACTTGACAGTCCGGCAGAGGAGGTCAGGGCCCTGGAAGCGGTAGGTGATGTCCCACAGCAGCTGGGGCAGCACCTGGAAAAGTGCCACACCCAGGTCAGTTAGGGCCAGGTGCAGGACAAACAGGTGCATGCGCGAGCGCTTGAGGCCAGGCCGCCCCAGGGTCAGTAGCACAGTCAGGTTGCCCCCTGTCGCCAGCACCAGGACAGTGGCCAGGACTCCAATCTCCACCTTGGCGAGCTCCTCATCCCGGCCCAGCCACGGTGTGGTGGCATTGGGGGCAGAGAGGGTACCCCCTGGGCTGGGGTGGGCAGTCCAGGGAGACCCAGAGTCCATGGTGGATTGCTGGGAGGGGAGGGGAGAAGGGAGAGGGCTGGGAGAGAGTGTGGGAGCAAGTGAGGAGGTTTGATGGATGAAATGGGGGCGGAGAAGGGAAATGTTTAGGACGGAGACAAAGAACAGGGAGAAAGCTGAAAATTGGTGGAGATGGTTAGGAGGCTAGGGGTAGACAGGAGGGGGGAAATGAGATAAGGGAGGAGATGAGATACTGAGGGGAGGGGAAGGGGGACCTCGGAGAGAAGAGGAAGAGGGATCAGGGAGGCGGCCTGGCCGGAAGGGACTGGAGGAGGCCCTGCAGGGCGAGGCTTCTGGAAGAGAAAACCTGGGGCGCCTCCTCCTCTCCCCAATCCACCCCAAATTCACTTTCTCCAGACTTTTCCGGAAGCGGGTAGCAGACGTCCCTAAGCCTGCTTGGAGGCGCGCTCCGGGACACCGGCGTCGCCCGCCAGGCTGGAAGCTCCAGCCAAGCCGGAGCACCCGCCTTCGAGGGCGACAGGCGGCCGCGGGGGCGCAGCGGCGGGGCCGAGGGGTTTTATGCGCTCGCAGCCCTCGGGTCCGCGGCTCCTCGGCGCGCCGGTTGGCTCCTGCGGAGGAGGGCGGAGTGACTCCCGGGCAGGACGCCTAGAGGCCGGAGCGAGGGAAGGGGTGTCGGGTTGGGGGACTGAGGAAGACGCCCGCGAGCGCCCCCTCCGGCAGGACCCGCGCACAGAACCCCACCGGTGCTCGCGCCCTGGGACCGTCGGACTGTCGCCCAGCCTGGGGGAGGGGCTGGCCACCCACGCGGGGAACAAGGCGGGCAGCGCTGTTGGGAGCGCCCCTGCCCCGGGTCCCCCATTCGCCCCCGAGGGGCCCGAAATCGGCCGCGGTGGCCGGGTGGGTGGGTGGGTGGGGCGGCGTCCCAGACGGAGCTCTCCGCGAGTGTCTGGCCGCAGACCCTGGCGGGGAGACTTGGAGTGGTAAAGGGAGCAAGAAGAAGCGGGAAGGCGTGTGGGGAGGGGGCCATGGGGCGTCAGGAGCGAGGTGGGGGGGCAGGAGGAGCTAGTCCTGGGGGCCCCGGGGCGCGGGACGCGAGGCGCCGGCCGGAGGATTCCCGGGGATCGGCGTCGCACGGCATCCGCACCCGGCCTCCCCGGGGGCCCCCGCCCGCCCAGTCCTGCACGCAGCTCCCCACCCGGTCGGGTAGCAACAGGAGGCCCACGGAAGTGAGCTGAAGGGCTTGGGAGATCGCAGGACTCGGGAACAGCAGAGGCAGGACTAGGCCAGCGCAGTGTGCCTTTCCGAGCGCGGGCCTCCCAGCTCCCCAGGATGGGAGGCCCCGAGCTGAGCTGAGGGCACCTGCAAAACCAGGCGCCACGTCCCGGGGAGCTGACGGCCCAGTAGAGGAGTAGTGTGGGACTGGTGGAGGAATTCACTTGGGTTTTAGGACACATACAAGGCGGGCTCTTGGGACTCTCTCGGGAGCAGATTAGAAGTTCATTAGGAGCGCGGCCCTCCGCGCTCAGACAGGGCAGCACCATCATTGTCTCGCCTTCTCATCGGACCACACCCCCCTTTACAGTGTCACCCACCCAACCACACATCCAACTAGCATCCCTTCTAGAAGAGTCTCCCTCCTACAAATTCATCTCCACCTCACCCCACCCGCGCAGCTCCAACAGCCGCCATCTCTCACCTTAGATGCTGAGACATCCTCCTTTGGTGCTCCGCAGCCCAGGCTACACCTTCTCAAGGATTTTGCTCCATATGAATGATGATTTGAAGTCCCTCCACTGGCTCATTCCCAACTGCCGGCAAACCGACTCTAGTGCTGTCTTTTTAAAAAAACAAATAATCATAACCCTCCTCAGTCACTACACCCTCCCCTCCAGCTACTGCAATCTCTTCCTCTTCACCCAAAACTTCTCAAAACGGCTGTCTTGCCCCAGTTTTTCTTGCTTCCATTCACTTCTTGATTGGTCGTTAAAATGGTATATATTTAAATATATGTTTTTAAAATACTACATATTACATAAATGACATCATACTACATATACCATTCTGGAACTTTCTTTTAAATTCCACTTTATTTTTGAGATCTGTCCATGATGACACAGGTATATCTAGTTCATTCAGTTTAACTACTGCATAGTATTCAAGCATGTGCATAAAACACATTTTATTTATCCCGAATCCTATTTTTATAATTCAGGTTTTGTCCAGTTTTTTTTCTATTTGTTTTTTTTAAATACTATAGTGAATGTTCTTACATATGTCTCCTTGTGTTCATGTGTGAGAATTTTTCAAGTGTACATCCAGAAGTATACACTGGGTGTCAGTATTATTGGGTTACACAGTGTGTGAATTTTCATAGATACAGCCATATCCTAAATTTTATCTCTAAATTTATTGTACTGATTTATTCTCCCACCAGCTGCATTTACCAACATCCTCACCATCAGACTTTTTAATTTTCACCAACCTGATAGGTGTGAAATAGCATCTCATTTTGCTTTTATTTTCTATTTCTCTGATTGCTTACTGTTTGGGGTCATTCCATATATTTATTTGTTTGGATTTCATCTTCTTTGAATTGTTCACATCCTTTGCACAATTTTTAGTTAGGTTGTTTTTCTTATTGATATGTATATTCTGATATGAATCTTTTATATATTCTGATATGTTGCCAATATCTTCTCTAATCTGTCTCTTATCTTTTAACTTTGTTTATGGGGTCATTGGTTACACAGAACATTTAAGTTTTTAATGGAGTCAATACTTTGTTTTATTGTTTCTTCTTCTCATGTCTTGTGTTCCCTATCTCAAGAGCAGAGATAACTCTTCTCTATTTTTTCTAACATGTTTAACATTTGTTTTTCATATTTAGGTCTTTAATTCATCTGGAATTTATTTTTGTGTATGTGCGAGGTAAGACTGTACATTCATTTTTTTCCCCACATGGCAAACCAATTACTCCATTAATTGAATAGTCTATTCTTTCCAACTGTCACTGTATATATATCAACTGTCAAAATATGTATGAGCCTCACAATGGAATACTATTCAGCCATAAGAAAGAAACAAATACTACCATGTGCAACAACATGGATGGAGCTGGAGGATATTATGCTCAGTGAAATAAGCCAGGCAGAGAAAGACAAGTACCAAATGATTTCCCTCATTTGTGGAGTATAACAACGAAGCAGAACTGAAGGAACAAAATAGCAGCAGACTCAGAGACTCCAAGAAGGAACTAATGGTTACCAAAGGGGAGGGCTGTGGGAGGTCGGGTGGGGAGGGAGGGAGAAGAGGATTGAGGGATGTTATGATTGTTGCACATGGTGTGGGGGGTCACGGGGAAAACAGAGTAGCACAGAGAAGGCATATAGTGAATCTGTGGCATCTTACTACACTGAAGGACAGTGACTGCATTAGGGTATGGGTGGGGACTTGATAATATGGGTAAATGTAGTAACCACATTGTTTTTTCATGTGAAACCTTCATAAGAGTGTCTATCAATAATACCTTAATAAAAAAATATGTATGAGCCTATTTCCAGGGTCCCTGGTTTACTCCATTGGTTTATTTTTCTATCCCTGCTCTGATAACTCACTGTTTTAGGTACTAAAGCTTTATAATAAACTTTAATATATGGCAAAAGCAAGTCTTCCTCTTTTTCTTATTTCCAAATCTTTTTCACAACTTTGAAATTGTGAAATTTGGTATCACTTTGTCTAGTTCAATAAAAAAAAATTCTGTCAAGCCTTTAACTGGAAGCATTGAATTTAAAGTTACAATTTAATGGTGTTTAGTGTAGTCCAAAAGTTGTGCAACCATCACTTCCATCTAATTCCAGAATGTTGCCATCACCCCTCCTAAAAAACAACCCCATACCTGTCTGTAACTCCCTATTTCTTTTCTCTCTCAGCTCCTGCCAACCACTACCTATTTTCCATTCCTGAGGATTTTCCCATTCTGGACGTTTCAGATAAATGAAATCGCCTTTGTGTCTGGCTTCTTTCACTTAACATAATGTTTTTAAAGTTCACTCATGTTATAATATATACTATTCCTTTTTATGACTAAATAGTATTCCATTGTATGGATGTACCACATTGTATTTATCCATTCATCAGCTGATGGACCTTTGAGTTGTTTCTACTTTTTGGCTATTATGAATGATGCTGCTAGAACATTCCTATATTAGTTTTCGTGTTGTCAGTTCTTTTGAGTACATATCTAGGAGTGGAACTGTGGGGTTAACAGTTGAGGAACTGCCAAACTGTTTTCCAAAGTGGCTGCATCATTTCTTCCTGAGTCCTTTAGACAGAACCTTAGTATTCTTTGATAGCTCTCTTGCTTTTGGGTATGACAAGACATTTTTAACATAAGTAGCATACTATACACATTTTTCTCCACTTGATTTTTTTTTCACTTAACATATCCTGGAGATTACTTCAGGAGAATATAGAGATATTCTTTCCTTCTTTAGTTGTTTGGTACTTCAATTTGTGGAAGTACCATAGTTTATTCATCCAATCCCCTTTCATGGGCATTCTGGTTGAATCCAGTCTTGCTCACACAAATAGTGCTGCAATAAACTTCCTTGTATTTCTTTCTTTCCATACATTGCCAGTATATCTTTGTGGTAGACTCCTAGAAATGAGATTGCTGGATTAAAGGGTATTTGCATAAACAATTTTGCTGTATAGTACCAAATACTCCTCTTCAGGAACTGAACCAACTTGCATTCCCACTGGGAATGCCTGTTTCCCCATAGTCTTGCCAACAGTGTGTTCTTAAATTTTGGACTTTAGCCATTCTGATAAGTTAAAATATTATCTTAGTATAGTTTTATTTTGTATGCCTTTTATTATGAGTGAAGTTGAACATCCTAATATCAAGAGCTGATCATATTTCTTTTTAAAATAATTATTGATATCTCCAGCCAGTTTTTCTGTGATTGTCAACTTATTCTCTCTCTTTTGGAAACCTATATTTTGGTAATTAATCCTTATCTGACATATAGGTTGCAAATATTTCTTCCTATTTTGTCATTGATTTTCTTATTTGATCTATGGTATTTCTTGACAGAGGCCATCATTTTTAACTCATTTAGTAAATCTATTTGTTATTAACCTCCATATTTCTAAATAACAAGTATATACTGCTACTTCTTAGTAGTTTGGTTTTAAGCATTACCTACTGGTCTTCCCCTTGGCAGATGAGCGAACAGTACCTTTCAACCCAGACCCACTGCTCACATACATATTTCCTGGACCCCATCTTCCCAATATAGTAATGCGAATAGTGACTTATGGATCCCCATTTGATACTGACTTTGTATGAACTGAAAGTTGATACTTTAGGGAATAATAAAGATTTGTAAAGCCTCCTGCCAAAAATATTTTAAAAATTTAAAAAGACATGATTCATCCTCAATTTAATCTAATCCTTTATAAAAGGATTTGCTTCCATGGACTTAAATGTTGTTTCTACATTTCTAACTAGTAGACTAAGATGTGGAGAAATCAAAATAAAAATTGTTAGGTGCCACTTGAATTAAAGAAAAAAGCAGGGCTCTATTTTTGCACATTCAACTTGAGCACAGTGTTTTCAGGAATGGACCTATCGTGAAAAATAAATTTTGTTTCTTATAATATTTATTCATCAATATCTCTTCTCCTTGCAATCTTCCATTTTGGCCAAAAGGGTGAACTCAAAATCCTTCCCGCATTATTACTGGCCAGTGAAGAGTGGTATGTGTGTCTCTCTTATGCCACACCATGACCTGGGCAGAAGAAAGTGGATGACGGCATTTTATTCCTGCAGCTTCTGGGTGCGCGGACTGCAGGGACCTCTTCTTGGTTGAGACTCAGAACCCTCTGAGCATACTGAGTTACTTGCAAGAGCTGGCAGTTCGCAGAGATGCCTGGTCCCTTGTCAACACACCCATCACTCACCAGGCACTGGCCATTCTGTCTGCCTGGGTAACTCTTGATTCACAGTCCCATAAATGTGTAGATGGAGGAAGCAGTCTGGAGAAAATGGGCCATTATGGGGACTAATGCATCTTTTACAGCCAGGAACAGGTCTTGGTGTTGCTACCATCTTCTGTTAAGTTGGTTTACCCCTGAGATCGCTGTAAAATGGGTGGGTGTAGAGGACAGGAGGGTCACCCTAATTGGTGTTGATTTCCGAGTCTCCCAGAGAGCCTCCACTTTGTTCCTCTCACCATAAAATATCTCGTATAGTCATAGAGTGTTGGAGTCGAAAGGGACATATTGTTCGGCTCAGACCAAGAGGCTGAAGAGCAATAGAAAGGATCTCTGAGACCGTCAAGTCTCATCCTTTGATTTTCTAACAGAAAGTCCAATCTGAAAGCCAATGACACAAATGAGAGTCTCAACATCTCCCAGATATCGAAGGTGAGAGCCTGGCCAGGACCCAAGTCAGCCCACGTGCCCTTTTCTCTATCGCTGCCTCAGGGCAGTGGTTCTCCCCACCGGCTGCATATGAGAATCTTCCAAAATGCCCAGGCCTCACCCAGACGTCCCGGGGCAGCTGCAGAGCCCAGCTGCCTCCTCCAGTGCACGCCTCCCCCAGGGAAGTAGAGTGTGCAGGTTCATCATAAATGGTGGCAGTGTCTTTACTACCTACTTAATAAAAACAATGATACGAAATAACAACTAATATTTACATACCCTTCAGAGTCAGGACATTTCTTTGATCTTGCGTTATCTCATTTACTTCTCACCATAGTTGCTCCAGGAGGTATTTCAGTCCTAAGTTGAAAAAGAAGGATACTGAAGTTCAGAAGAGCTAATGACTAGACCAAGATCACACTGGACACAAATGGAGAGAAGGCACAAAACCACAAGCTCTTTAGAGTCCCCAGAAACAGTGTAAAGAGAGTCTGAGCATACAACTTTTGGGAATCACTGCTCCAAGCCAACTCTCTTCTTAACTTGGCATTTCTATCTTCTTTTCCCCCAGTCACACAGAACTGAAATGCAGGAATCATAGACTCATAGAGCTTTAAACATGGAAGGACTTGCAAAAATTATCTAGCCCACTGGTTTCAGAGTGGGGCTTGAGAGTTTCCCAGAGTTTCTCCAGCGGCTGCCTCGGGGGCAAAGAGAAGGCCAAGTGGTTGGGGCGCCAAGAAAAATATTATTTTGTAAAACTGGCACCAGAGTCCCTCTTACAAGGAATGGTCTTCGCTTCAGAAAGTATCTAACATACTGCAGGGAGCTTGAGGTAAGGCCCTGATATATGATTTGCATCAAGGAAGAGATGGTTAAACACTAGCACAAATAATAATGAGGATTTGGGAAGTGAAGAAGAGTTATAGAGAGGAGGAGAGAGAGGGTGAGGATTAGGGCTGAAGGCTGGTGCTGAGTCATCAGAAATGGCTCCAGGGCTTTAGGAGAACAGGGCAGTCTCATTTTAGTGACCTACCTATTCTAATGGCCCTTGGGTGTACACCTGTCCTCCCCATGCTCCTTCCATTCCCCTACACAGGACTGCCTGGTATGAGGGCATTTGAGAGAATGGGAAAGGAGGGCTTTGAGAAAAGGTTGCACCCTACATTTTGGCCCGTGTAAGGCAAACACAAAGGAGTATCTGCAGGACACCCAGTGAGCACTTGCAGAGCTAGACGTTGGTGCCCAGGGTAACTAGGAGTGAGCAGGCTCTCTAGAACTCATGTGTGTTATCCCCAGATCCTGAGGGTGGGTAACCCAGCTGCTACCAAAACAAGTACAATAGCCTCTAGGTGGTCTCCTTGCCTCTCAACTCCCCCAAATGATCCATCTTTTTCTGCTGCATGATTATTTATCTTGAAACACTGCTCCTATCACAATCCGTCCCTGTACGTGCAGCCACATGGTTTCCTGCTCACTCAACCAAACCAGATTTCTTAAGCCTGGCCTCTCACACCATTGTCCATGAGCCTTCTGCTTTGGGCAGGCAGGTCTCCCAGGGCACACCCCATCCACATTGCTGTCTTTGTCCTGCACCTTTGCTTTGCTATGCCCCTCAACTGAAAATGCCGTGTGCCTTCTCTTGACTTCTCTGAACCCTATCAACCTTCAAGGCTCCCTCCTGCACAGCTCTGACCAGCAGGGAAGTCTCTCCTTCCCAAGCTCACAGTGAAGGTGAACTTGGGTCATGCTCAGTTTTCCATGCCTCCCTAACCAAGTTGTAAATGTACTACTTGATGTGGAGAACTGCTCATAGATGTTTTGTGTGTCTTAAATAACCACATGTCCTAGGCTTTCTGAGACATACTCAATTTCAGATAGTCTGCTTTTTGCAAAACTTGTCTTAGTTCATGCATCCTAATTGGGTTCAGGAAATACAGACCCTTTGCCAGCAATGTGACCCAAACAATATATGTAGCAAGTGACTCAGCTGTATACCCATTACAAATCTAGGCCTGATGGACTGGGTACAGACTGGTAAGCTGGAGGCTGTATTTACTGCAGGACTTCATGGAGCATTTGTGACTAGACCCACTGGGGCTGGTGGCCATTTGCAAGGCTCAGGATCTAAAATGCTGGGGAATCAGTTGTCTTCTCCCAACCTCCCAGACATTGTTCCTGATGGGAAAGGAAATCCTCAAAGCAGGAAAGGAAGAGAGTCAGTATGTGGATATTCAGATGGGAAGTTAGGGCCTAAAATTTATTTCCATTAACTGTAAGTTCTTTTGGCATTCTGCTGAGGAGAGGTAAATGACAGTGTGGGTTGGCAGAGATGGAAAAGACTTTCCTCCAGCCACCTAAGCACATGCATTACACCCAGATGTCAGGGACGGTACCATTTGCCTCGAAAGCATCCATCACCTTGCTAATCCCCCAGGTGTGCAGTGAAAGCTACTGAAAAGTTCCTCTTCTCTCCTCTCAATATTAAAAAAAAATCACTTTAGCATGAAACTAATCAATCAACCCTCTGCAGATGCTGGGGTAAGGAAATGGGGAAATAAAATCTTTTCAGGGAAGAAGTAGAGCTGAATTAACTTAAGAAGAACTAAACTCAACTTTTATCCATGTATTAGGTCCCTACCAGATTTACAGAGAATGTTTCTCAGTTTGTAGTCGTTAGACATCTGGCATTACAATCTTCTGGGGGCACTTGTCTGGAAACAAAAGGCAGATTGCCGACCTCACCCCAGTCCCATCAGAGCAGAGCCTTTGGAGGTGAGACCCAGGGAGTTACATTTTAAATAATAAGTTCCCCACCAAAGTTTGAGAATCACTACAACATAGGAAATACAAAGGAGTACAGTTTGTCTTCAGGCAGCTTACAATATAGGTGATGATAAAAAAAGCAGGAAAGTGATATATTACTGTGTATTTTAGAAAGATTATTCTGGCAGCAAAGCCCACAGGATGGACTTAAGAGGGATGCTGAATGCAGGAGATCTATTTAGAGGTGTTGGCAGTAAGCCTAGAGTGAGCTAAGGGCTGGAGGTGCTGAAAAGGAGGGACAGATGCCACATGTCAACCTCCGTCATAGATGGGGTTTTTTATGGCAGGCAGTCATCAATTCCCTTTGGACATTGGAAGGCTGTAACTGACAAACAAATAAAAAATATGAAATAGTCCAAAACAAAAAAAAAGCTGACCCTGTTTATGCCCTCCAGAGTGGGGCGGCCTGTCTGTTCTTGCGGTCCATGGCAGTCAGCACTGGGCACCTGGGGCTTGGATCTCAGGAGAACGCACCGCTTGGCTTAAGGGAAAGGGTCCCAAAATGCCACTGGCTAAAATGAAGCCAAATGCTCCCCTGAAAATGGGCACACTTGGCCATCTTTGGACACTGATCCTGGGGATGTTCTGTCTGTATGAAGACATTGAGTCTGAGTTGGAGATCCAGGCACACACCAGTATCTAAAGGCCCTGATGAGTTCCATAGTTAAAAAAACAACAACAAAAATCTGCTAATTTTTTTCTGCTAGGTTATTTTCTTTAAACAAACATTTTCTAAAACATTCAATCATGGGATCCTTTCAAAATATAAGGCAGAAGTTTCAAACTACCTACTTGACTGAATGAATCCAGCCTTGACATGTTTTGTTTGTTTAGTGGAGCATTTAAAACAATTTTTTAATTGGTCGCCAACACTGAGAAATCAGAGGACTTCACCTAAAAATCCAGCTTACTGACTTCTCTTGAAAAGAATCAGATCTGGTAATTTCAGGACCTCGTTCCCATATGGCTACAGCCTGCTTGCACTGAGCAGGTGTCATTTTGAGGAGTGACGTGCCCTCCCTGGTTTGCCAGAGTTCCCAGGACCCACCTCGCTGAGTGTCTGTTGCCACTTACCATCACACCTAGGCTATTTTTTCTTATAAAAAAGAGCATTAAGAAACATTTATACTCAAGTTGCCTCACCCATTGGGTCCGCTTTTTCATTCAGCCTGCTGGACTCCTTTATGTCCCATAGCTGGTCCCTGCTGCCTCAATGTTAGTGAGCCCTGTTATCACATCCACAGTGCCAGGTGCAGGGACCCGCTGCTGGGCTGAGCTTCCTGCCCCTCCCACCTTCATGTACTGGCATAGAGATGCCAGAACTGGTACCTCAGAGGGCTCCCAGCTGGCCCTTAAGGAACCCACTCTCTCCCGGAATCTCCAGACAACCTCAGGATAGCACAACTGATACAAAGAAAGTCGTGATCTTTCAAGACAGCGTTATGTGGCTAACAAAAGAATAGGTGTTTGGGGGCATATCGTAAGAAGAGCCCATTCAAGGTATCTAGGGGTAGAAAAGTCCAAGGGAGGACTTGCTCGCCTCTTCCACAGCCTGAGTAAAATCTCCTTTAGAGCCAGCCCTTCCTCTGGCCTGATTCCCTGCTCACCAAGCAACCTCCTGGTTATAAATTCCATTCCAGGAAATGGGTGTCTTGGAAAGCAGATGTGAATATTCTGGTCGCTAGACAGCCATGCTCCCTCATTACTCATTTGTAAATTGGCTTCTGGCATGCATGTCCTTGTGAGGTGTGGTTAGCACAGGCCTGCACCCTCTGGGACCTGACTTACTAAAACTGAGCTCCTGATCTTGCAGAGCTGTGGACTAGAATATTGACGGGTGGCATCTTCACCAAGGAGCAGTCACCGGCCAGCTGACCACCTTTTCACTGCTACCAGGAGGTGGTCCACCCAGAGCCGCGGGTGCCGCAGCTTCTCCTCCAGCGCCGGGGACTGCACTCTGACACCGCGGGTCTCAGTTTCCTGGACTTCCGCTTTCTTGGCCAGTTTGCTGCTGAGCGCTGACTGTCCCTGGGAGATGTCACTGGTCTCTGGTCTTGATTAGTCCCTCATGCTGTGCCTCACCCAGAAGAAATTCTGTAAATGTTCGTGGAAAGAATTTTGAACGGAAACAGTTCAGCAGAAGCCAGGTGACCCTCCATCAGAGGCGCCTGAGGGGATCCTTGCTAGGCTTGGGAGGCTGCACTTCTTGATGTCAGAAGCCGCTTCCTGCTCAGCTTCCTGGGCTGACTGGCCGAGGGCAGAGCAAGGAGAGGCGAGGACACTGAGGACACCGGGCATTCGGCCAGCGGCCGTCGAGGGTGGGTCTCTGGAGTGAAAGGGCAGTATCGCCGCAGCAGGCGTCTGTCAGCTTCCTGGTAACCAGAGGCTCTCCTAGGATCCCTAGACACCCGGGGCAGGGAGAGGAGGTTGGGGAGGAGGGAAGGAACACAGTGATCCGCTCGGTTTTCCTCTGAGGCAGCAGGGGCCTGGTTGAGCAGGGCACAGCTGGGATCAAGCCTGGAGAAGACAGACAGCTGGGGGAGCTTGCATGGGGACACCCTGCCCCTAAGGTGAAAATATCTTGTCCATCCTTTACCTAAAGAGAGCTGCAGGGTCTAGTTAGAATCCTGCCCGCGCTCCTTGGTGGTGAGCGAGAGGGGAGCATGCAGCAGACCTCTGCTCCCTCTGTGCTGCTCTAAAGACAGGCACCCAGGGTCTCAGAGGAAACCTGCTGATAAACCTGGGCCTCCTGGGCCTCCTCCAGGGCTTAGGGTTGCTTTTGCATTTTTCAGAAAGAATATTCTATAACCCCATACATCTACCACCCAGATTTAACATTATTTTTTTTCCATAGTTACTTTTTTATGCAAATCCCAGACATCATGGAATATGAAGCTTTAAAAAATAAGGACATCTTCTCACATAACTATAATACCACTCATTTTCTCACATACCATTGTCATACCTAACAAAATGGACAATAATTCCTTCAGACCTGCTAATACCTAGTCCCTATTCAAATGCCCCCTGATGGTCCCAATCGTGAGTTTATGTGGTTGGTTTGCTGCCAAGACTTTTATTCTGTGTTCCCCACGGCCTCAGGCTTCCGTGCAAACATCTCAGAGACCAGCAAGGTGAGGAGAAGGAGGCAGGTCCAGGCCCCCACCCCTGCTACAGCCAGAGCAGCTTTATTAGGAACAAAATACTTGGAAATCATTTCGACGAGGCTTTACTTCTCCCATATTTGCAGAGAGCATGCCTGATGCTATCATTGCCTTAAATCAAAGGGGTAAATTTCCAGTGGTGGGTTAGGGGAACTGAGGGTGGGGAGATTTGGCAGGGTCAGGTGGCTATTAAAAGGAGAGATTTTCTTACCACTAGGCAGGAGCCTAGACTCTCCCAAAACACTTTGGGTCTGCTTGGAAGTTTCTGCCCTGGGTACTAACACATCTACCACTTGACTCTTCCCTTTCTAGATACCTGGATCCCTCTCCATGAATCCCGCCTACTCCTGGCTTGTTTGTACCACAGATGGGCACAGTCCAAGGCCCATGGATTTTGAACCCCTCCCCTACTCAGTTTATACTTGTGACCATTTCCTAGGTACACTGTAAAGAACCTGACCTCAGAGGAATGGTCTTGCAGAATTTTAATCATTTCAGCTTGGCATTACCAAAACAAGATTAACACAGAGTATCGGTACTGCAGACCTATCAGTGCAAAGCAAGAGGTATTCTATCACAGGTGGAACACACCAGCAAGGGGCTGCACGCGGCTCTTGACACACCAGCCTAACGAAGACAAGCCCCGGTAACGAGAGAAGTGAGAGGTTCTAGGAGATTCTGGCCCTTCCAGGGAACTTTAAGAATCACGGCTTTCAATAACAGCTCAAGACCTTTCTCCTCCTTCAGGACATGTACCCAGATAAACCTGCCAAAATGTTCAATTTGCTTTTGAGGCTCTCGCAGTTATCTTTCCGCTGAAGTTATTTGTCTACTTGTCCGTCCTGCTCAACCGCAGAATCATAATTTCCATAAAGACGGTGACAATGTTCATTTACATACAAGCACACGTCTCATCAAACACACATTTATCCACTAATGTGCATATTGAGCACAAACAGTTTGGGCAGAGAAAAAGACTCAGGAGCATATGAAATGAGTCATCCTTTCCCAATATCAATATTTTGGCAGTTTTTCAGTAAGGGCTTATGAAACTCTAGCTTGTCTTTGAATGTAAGTAATATTTATGAGTATCTGCTAAATACAAATCCTCTTTGGCTTGAAGAGATGCATAAACTTTGGGCCCCTTCACTGGGATGTTTGTGATTTAGTTGGTGACAAGAACCTGCCTACAAGACAGACGAAGTCATGCCAGACAGTGTGTTCTTCCTTCTGTCGATTCAAACATGGCTCTGCCTTCAATGTCCAGATCATAGCTTGGCCTCATATCAGCGTTCATCATTCATTCCTGCATTCAGTAGCCTTAGTGACGCCCACTGAGTGTTCCAAGTGCAATATCCAGGACCAGAGATAGAAGAGCGGATGAAATAGCCATGCTTCCTCTCCTGGTACTTAAACCCATCTTGGCAAGTTATTTAACTGTTTCATAGGTAGGCAGGCTCATTACTAACACAATGGTAAGTCCCTAAAAGGTAATATCCATATCATAAATTCTTTTGTTATCCCCTCACCAAATAGAATTTGGCTGTAAAATTTACTGAATAAAGTTTGAAAGTTTGGGTTGTATGTCCTTCAGCAAACATAAAAAGCTCTACACTTATGGTAAAATCTTAACATAGAGATATCCCCAAATACTAAGAATGCTTGCCCACGCTTCAAAACACAGCTCAGATGTCCCCTCCTCCAAGATGCCTTCTCTCACTTAGGCACATGTAGTCTCTTTCTTCTCTCCGAGTCCACAGTTCTTGGTGACCACTGCTTAAATTTCTACAGATAAAATTTAGCATAGTTGCTATAATTATTAGTTGACCAAAGTTTCCCCTGAGACAAGTCAACTGTTTGGGAGAAAGGAAGGGATTCCATAGCTGCCCCAGGGAGACAGCTCCTCCCTGTGTCTTGGATAGAGGGTGAGGAGAAGATAGACATGCCCTGCAGGCTTTATTCCTGACAGACATGCAAATAAACGCCTGTGAAATTACCACTCCATGTAAATAAATGACAATCTGGCTTACTCTCCTTTTCCTGAGAATATAAGAATAAAGTGTTCTAGTGGGGAGGGGAAACTGGAGGTAGTAGTCAAAGGGCATAAAGGTCAGTTATGCAAGATAAAGTCCTAGAGATCTACCATATAGCCCAGTGCCTGTAGGTGGCAATACTGTATTCTATACTTGAACATTGGCTAAGAGGGTAGATCTTGTATTGTGTTCTTATATGAAAAATACACATAGTGTTTATAAAGAGAGCCAGAGGAAACTTGGCGGGATGGATCTGTTTACGGCACAGTGTGCTGATGGTCTCACAGGCGTCTACTGTCTCCGAACTCACTCAGTCCAATGGTTAAATATGTACAATTTTTTGTATGTTGATTGTATCTCGATAAAGTGGTTTAAAAAAAAACAATAGAATTCTAGGGCTTTGTGAGAGGGAGATGGTCTAATCAGAGACTAGATTTGGAGGTTGGACTCACCCACAGAGTGAGTTGAGGTTAGGGACAGTTTCCACTCAGCATTACCCCAAACAGGAAAGAAACAATAGTAGTAGATAGTGCTGCTGTCAGGACAGGGGGTGACACCGCAAAAGAATTCTCCAAGAAGGGCCAGGGGGAAATCTTATTCTGGGAAGATGGGCCTTGGAGGGAGAGGGGTCTGGCAGCCACAGACAGCGGCTGAGCTGACAGGCCCCCCGTGAAGGGGAAGTCATGGCACTGAGCTAAGGGAGGCAGGGACTGGATCTCAAAAGCTGCACGTCCGAACAGGTCAGTGCTCCACAGGAGCAGGAGGACCCCGAGTCCAGGAACTTCGCTACCAGAAAAATACCCCAGGCAGGAATTCAACCTTGAGGGACAAGGCGAGGCCCCAGGCATGGCAAGTGGAGAGAAGGGTACTTTCACTATACAGTATTGATTTTAGAGCTCACCCTCCAGAGTCAGATGGGCAAGGCTCAGACCTCTGCTAAATGGCTCAACAGGTCGCTCACCCTCTCTAAGTCTCAGTTCACGTTCCTATAAGGTGAGGCTATTAGAGGAGGCAGTTGAAAGGAATAAATGAGGTAATGCACAGGGTGGACTTGGGAGAATGCCTGGCACATAATAAGTCCCAAAATAGTAATTGCAATAGTAATGGTAACTGTGGAGACATTAGCAGAAGAAGAGGTAATGCTAGCGGTGGGGGTGAGGGTGGGGAGGGGGTGGAGGAGGTCATGAAAAAGGAGCTAGCGAAGGGTCTGATTGCATGAAGTGAGGTCGCTGTGAATTGGCATTGAACTTGAGGTCAGGACACCAGACCCCAGAGCCCAGCTCTACCTTTGCTGAATGCTAGATGTGTGATCCTGTTCAGCTCAGGCTGCCCTACCCCTCTGAGCCTCAGTTTCCTCAGCTGTCAAATGGAGGGGTTCGCTGGTGGTACCTTCCTCCCAGAGTCCCTGTGAGAACGTTGTCAGACCCAGGATCTGTCACAAACGGCAAAGCTCCTGCACCTAAGAGACAGCTGATGAGTGTTGCCGAAATCCGATGGTCTGGACTCACCAAGCCTGACCCGGAGCTGAATCTAATGTTCTCACAGCTCCTCGCCTGGGGCAAGTTAAGGCCCAGGGCATGGGGCTGGTTGGACTTGCCGGTATGTTTAAGTGGTCTCGCTGAGGGACTGGGGCTCGGGGCCAAGGCAGGGGATGAGGGGCAAGGCAGAGAACTAGGCAGCCCCATTCTGCCCCTGGTCAGCAACCCCCTCCACGTGAGCCTGGCTGCGGCCCTTCCAATACTTAAACTCCCTCTGAAAGCCAGCCTTGGAGTTAAAAGGAACTTGGGGCTCCTTCTTTGGCTTCCTTGGGCATTTTGGTTTTAAATTCATCTGTAGATGCTGGTTTGGGAGGAAGTCTGGAGTGGATGACAATCCAGGTTTGCGACTTGAACCTGCAGCCAAATTTCTGGGCTTCCTTGTAGCACTCCCAGCTAATTGGAAAATTTGAAAGTAAATACATTTTGAAGAGAAAATATAAAAGAGACAGAAGGCCTGCTGCCCTCAGGCCTCTGCAACCTGTGAATGATGTCACCATGTTGCTGCCTGTGAAAGAACTGGACAGGCAGTTCTATTTTCACTTTCTTACGTGACTAGGAAGGTGGTAGTGGGTCTCTAAGAATTGTTTCTTAACTGCCGTGGTGTCCTCCTTTGAAAAACAAAGCCAAATTATCTGCGTAGAACACTTTGGGGAGGTGGTTCCGAGCAAGGGCAGGCAGTGTTTGCGTTCTGCGGACATCTGACGTGGGAGCCGTGGGGACCAGGCATATCTGATAGCCCCGCATCTATCCCCCAGGGCTTAGGGGGCCAGCGCATGGACACTGGATCAAATCAACATTTTAAAGTCCACGGATGCATTCATCACACTGTATTCAGTGTGTCTGGTGGATCTGGCATTTGAATTGAAAGGGTTTTAAAAAGTAAGAGGAACACCTGTTCTTATTGCTGAGCCTGAGGGATTCCTTGAGATGTGGGACTTCCAGTAAAACTGGGACAGTCCCTCCAAACTGGGGTGATGGCCCCCCTAATAAAGAGCATCCCATTTTCCTACTGTCGGCATCACTGAGAAAAGTAGGGCCAGTACAACCCCTTCTAAAGCAGCGGCTCCCAAACATCAGCCAGAACCAGAATCAACTGGAGGGCTCATGAAAGCCGGGTTCTGGGACCCATGCCAGAGTTTCTGATTAAGTAGGTCCAGGTTGGACCCGAGAACCTGCATTTCTAACAAGTTCCCAGGTGTTGCTGAAGCTGCCCCATCTAAGAGCCTCTGCTCTAAAACACTGGGCTCTTAGCTACACACTGGAATTGCCTCAGGATTAAAATACACACTGGTGCTGGTCCTAACCCTCAGATGTTCTGATTTCATTGCTATGGGGATGTTAAACATCCCTAGGTGATCCTAAATGTGCATCAAGGACTGAAACCTCTAAAAGACTCTGCTACCCCATTCAGTGCTCTGACCTGAGTCCATCTCCTAACATGTGTGCATCTGACATTCAGCACGTATTTACTGAGCAACTACTATGTGCCATGCCTGTGCCAGAGGCTGGGTGACTAAAGTAGACGTGAGACATCCCTCCCTCAAAGAGCATACTGTGTAAGGGAAAACGGCTTAAGCAGGTGAACAGAAAACAACATACGATTAAAAACCATGACAAGAGCCCTGGAGAAAAAGCAGGGAGCTGGGCATAAGAGGGAGAACAGTGTGTGCAGGATGGAGCTAGCAGAAGTCACGGAGGACTTCTCAGAGATGACGTTTAAGCTGAAACTTGCAAAATTAGGAGGCAGCCATGCCGAGCGTGGGGAGAAAAATACCCCAGGGAAGAGAAACGGCTTCGGTGAAGGCCCCAGGTTGGAAAAGGGCTTGACATATTCTCGGAACTGCCGGGCAGGAGCATTCCTGGAGAAGAGAGAGCCAGGGCGGCAGGGCTGCGGGGGTCGGAGGCCCCCAGAACACCAGAATGAGTTGGAGTTGTAAATACAGCGGCAAGCCACCAAGAGAGGTAACATTTCTGTTTATGCTTTTATGTATGTTTGGAATATTGTTAAGGCTGCTGTGTGGAACAGAGATCGGAAGCATCTGGGCTCAATTTTTCACCAAAGACTGGTGAAAGGGAGAAATTCAGATATTGGAAGGTCATGAGAATATCTCCCCCATGGGCAGCTGAGGCTGCAGAAGGGCTGTGTGGGGTACACGGTGGGGGCTGTAGCTATGGGGACAGAGACTGTGAATGCCGGTCAGGTAGAGCTGAGGTGGCTGGGCTCCTTTGTGCCCTGTGTGAACCGATTCACCAGATATTAAGTTACATACGTCAGTTTAACACCTCCACCTCAGTGTGAACTTGGGCTGGAGGCTGTTCTAGTGAGGGGCCGGCTTTACAGTCCCCTGCTAGGGGAGCGGGAGGTTCCAGGGCCTCCAGCCAAGCGGAAAAGTCGAAGCCAGGCTCTGTGGCCCAGGGACATGGGAGTCCCAGATGAACGGCCATCTGCAGTGGCCGTTGGCATTGTGTGGGGATTTTTAATCTATTGCCCAGATGGAGGGTTGGATTAAATGTTTCTGGCAGGTAACCAGGACCTGAAGTGGGAGGTCAGCACAGGGACAATCTGTGGAAAAGTCTGTCCAGACTAGGCAGGTGCCAACGCCCTCAGGGCAAGAGAAGGACACTACCCTTGATGGGTTCGTAAACTCTTTGTCACTGGAAAATAATTGAAGAATACAGCTGAGCTGAAAGTAAATCCTTCTAAGGAGTAAACGAATGTGCGTCATGCGGGTTTGCATGGCCAACAACTTCTGCGTTGTCTTAAAAGGTATGCAGGGGAAGGAAAGGCAGGCCTTGCTTCACAGTTTTATAGTCAGGGAAACAGAGGCTCAGAGGAGGGGTGGGACTGACAGGCTTGGAGAATGGGGAGATGGGGTCAGATACCAGGTTCCTGGGCACCATCCCACCCTAGTCCCCAGTGCACTGCCTCCTTGGGGACAGCTCTGTAAGGAAGGACTCAGGTGGCGACCATACCTGAGTCCCCGGGGTGACCAACCCCACCCAAACAGTGAGAAGAGGCCAGACAGGAGCTGGAAAATGGAGAACAAGGCAGGCCTGTGAATGGAGAGGATGGTGAGGCACCCCAGGCAGCTGCAAGGCTAACTTCCAAAGTCAAGATCTTTTAAAATGGTATTTGAAGTTCTGGGTTGAATGGGAAACTTCAACCAAATAAAAAATACCTTCCTTGAGCAACAGCTGAAATAATGGAGAAAACCACAGGAGGGAAGAGGGGTCGGGAGAGGATCAGAGCTAATTTTCTGGCTGCCCGTGGCTCAGACGGGCCAGTTTGCCCCAGAGTGATTGGACTTCACACAGCTGGAGGACGAGGGGAAGAGGCCCTTCACAGAGAGAAGCACGAAATAGAGGCAGAGAGCAGAACGCCAGGGCTGGAACCGGTCTCAGCGACCATCTTGTCTGAGTCTGCATGAAACGGAGGGTGGTGAAGTTCAGTACCGTCGGGCAATCTGTCCAAGAACACAGAGGCGGACGGGGCCATGCAGTCAGCTGACTTTGGGTGTTCTGGCTCTTGTCCAGCTCTCTTTTCCCTCACTACACCATTAGGGAGGGAGGCCAGATAAGCGGAACGGTGAGCACAGGCTGGAAATCAGGAGAATGGATTCCAGCTGCAGATCAAGTGGAAAACAATTGTTTAAACTTGGGAAAAACTTACCAATGAGCCTGAATCTTCTTGTTGGTGGGCTGAGATGACATTCCCTGATGTCTGCTTTCACCCCTGGATGGCCAAGTTCCAAGCTTGATATTTCACACTCATGTCATACCAAGGAGGTCTAAGGACCTCTACGTGTACAGGCCTAGATTCCACAACTAGAGAGCCAGGGTCTATGCCTGGAAAGGCAGGACTCATATCAGGAGATACTTTCCAAGCTTGGAAAGTCAGATTCCATACTTGGAAGGCCAATGCCCATGTCTGTAAGGCCAGGCTTTATGTGGAGCACTAGATTATATGCATAAAAAGGCAGAATTCACATAAAGAGCTGAAGCAACACCCGGAAGTCCAGATTTCATAAATAAAGTGCAGGTTCCAAACCTGGGAGATTAGGATCCATGCACGCAGAACCAACTTCTATGACTCAAATACTATGTCTGGAGTTCTAGGTTCCATACTTATTAGGTGATTTTTCATGATCGAACATTGATTTCCACATATAGAGGGCTGGATTACATTTCTTAATTGTTGATTAAGATTTTGTTTATGGAGTACCAAGTTCCATGCTGGTAGGGCAAGGTTCAATTTTCTTGAGAAACAAATTTCTATTATTGAAATCCTAGATTTCATATCTTGTCCTTGTGAGGACCTGTCCCATACTTCAAGACTGAAGCTCTATACATGGGGTACCAGTTTCCATGTTTGTAGGCTTAAGTTCAGTTCTTGAAGACTGAGATTCCATGCACAGAATGTCAGGTTCTATGCTTATAACGTTGGGTCTCAGATGGAGGACACAGTGATATGCTAGAAAGGCAGAATTCACACATAGAATATGGAAATTATGCCTGACAGTCCAGACAGAGGTGGAAAGGCCAATACCGCTGTGGGTGGTGAGGTCAGTGCCACTGGGGGTGGGAATGGGGAGACCTCTTCCATTGGCAAAGAAGAATCATCAGAATGTAGGGGATCAATGTATGTCCCCAGCTTCACTGGACCTTCCCATAAGTTCCCATCCCAACTTGGATTCCATTTCTTCCCAGTCAATGCCTTCACTTTAACAGTAGACACCCTGTAAGGCTGGGAGTTCAACTTGCATTGTAATTTGGCCAGTCTCAGCATGAGATTTTGTGTTTGATTTGCAGCAAGTTCAGTCTTGTGACTACAGGAGATAAGGGTCTCTTTCAGGACACACATAGAAGCTCTAAGGTCATTTATGGGGTGGGAATTTGAATCCCTGAACTAATTTTTTACTTTTACCACTTTGTCCAGCAACATTAGGAGCAACCACCCAATATCATTATATTCATTAGTTTTCCAAAAATGTTTGAAAGTATCACATACAGAGTCATTTAACTCCTTGCTTGTAAGTGGTTGATTAGGAGTATCCAAGGCAGATATTTTGCATATCTTTATAAACAGTTCAGGCCATGAATTATATCAGTGCTGTACTGGAAATACAGTAATTAAAGACTTTAAATTTAATCAGATTAGAAAGCCAGTTTCAGAAACCCCAGAACCAACTCAGAAAAATCATACTTTGGATTCTGTTCCTCTGGAACCACTCTTGGTTCCAAAATCTGTATTAGTCAGGGGTCTCCAGAGAAACAGAACAAGAGAACAGAACCCTGCTGGTTATATACACACACACACACACTCTCTCTCTCTCTCTCTCTCTCTCTCTCTCTCTCTCTCTCAGGAATCTGCTCACTTGGTTATGGAGGCTGAGAAGTCCCATGATGTGCCATCTGCAAGCCTGAGACCCCAGGCAAGTAAGTGGAGTAATTTAGTCTGAGTCTGAAGGTCTGAGAACCAGGAGAGCCAATGATATAAATCCCATGTGAGGGCAAAAGAAGAAGAGATGGGGTATCCCGGCTCAGGCAATGACACAGGAGGAAAAGGGACAAATTCCTCCTTCTCTGCACTTTGGTCTATTCAGGCCTTCAGTATGTTGGATGATGCCCACACACACTGGGGAGGGCGATCTATTTCATTGAATCCACCAATTCAAGTACTGATCTTACCTGGAGATACCCTCACAAACACACCTAGACATCATGTTTAATCTGGGCACATAAAATTAACCATCACAGGTTCCATACATAAAGTGCCAGACCCAGTGCTTGTAGTGTAGGTTCAATGTTCAGAGACTGATTCCATTCACATACTGCTAGGTTCCATGTCCTGGAGAGCCAGCTTCTATGGCGGAAACCCCAAGCTCCATGTCTGGAGTGCCAGATCCCATACTTATAAGGCCATGTTAATCCTGGGAGATTGAGATTCCATACCTGGGGTGCCATACTGAATGCTTGTAGGGCCAAGTTCCATGCTTTCGGCTGTGCTTGGAGATTGAGAGCCCAGAAATGCAGTGCCAGGTTGCATGTGTGTACTGCAAGATGAGGTGCTTCATTATTGAACTCCATATAGGGGGTGCCAGGTTCCATGCTTTTAGAGCCAGAGCCCACACTCAGAAATTGATATGTGATGCCTGGAGTCCTAGGTTGGATACTTGTATGATGATGTTCCATCTTAGGTTCCACACCTGAGATGCCAGGTTCTTGTTCTTAGGGTCAAGTTTCATGGCATGGATAGGAAATTCCATAACTGAAGCTCCAGTTTCCATGTTTGTGGTGACATGTCCTACACTTGTAAGACCATATGCCATGTATAGAGGCAGAAATTTCATGGTTCCAGGATAGTAGGACCCAGTTCCATATCTGGAGATGAAGATTCCGAATACGGAGTGTCAGTTTCCCTGCGTGGGGGACTAAGGTCCTCATCTAAGAGAGCTGACATCTGTGATGGAGATACCAGGTTCCACAACCAGAGCACCAGATTCCACACTTTTAAGAGCATGTTCCATGCTGGACACTGAGATTTCAAACATGGGGTGCTAGGTTCTATACTTGTCGGGCTTTTCCAGCTTGTAGGGCCAGATTCCATGCTTGGATGTTAAGAATCTATACATACAGTTCCATGTTCCATGCCTGGAATAAAAGATTCCATGTAAAGAAAATGAATTTCTATTTATGATACACAAATTCTATGTCTGGAAATTCTACTAAAGCTGTGATCCATGAGCAGAGATTTTGACTCTGAACATGGACTGCCAGGTTCCAAGTTCCATCCTTGGACACTGAGATTCTAAGGATGGAGTGCCAGGTTCTGTGCCTGGAAGCACAATTTTATAAGGAGAGGGTAAAGTAATAACTTCGCAATTAACCTTTCCGCACTCAGAAAGCCAGGATTTACCCATGGTGACGATCCCAAATGGACAGTCAGATTCTACTTCTATAGATTAGGATTCATGACTTTCTCAGCACTGTTTCTTTTCTAGAAATCCAGATTCCATACCTGGAACATCAAATTCCAGGCCTAATGTTCAGATTGCATAATTGGTGGGCCAGATGACTGCCTTATAATTCAGGTTCAATAGAACATACTGCCTAACCACAAGGCCCGGTTTTATGTCTGGAAGTCCAGATTACGCAGTTGGAAGGCAAGATTCCAGGCCTAGATGGCCAGCCTCCACACCTGGTTCTACCTGAATGCCATAGAAAGCCAGGTTATAATATAGGAGAGAGATATTTCACACAATGTTGTAATTCATGGCATTCTTGAAGGTCTAATCCATGTCCACATACCTGGGTCCACACATGTATGCCAGATTACATGCCTGATAGACCAGTTTCCATGTATGAAGAACCAAATTCTATGGCTGAAATGGCAAGTTCCTTATCTGGAATTCCAGCTTCCACACTTCTATAGCCATGTTCCACGCCTGGACATTCAAATTCCACACAGAGTTCCAGGTTCCATACTTGCAGAGCAAGTCTCCATTCTTGCAGGCTGAGATTCCACATGGAAAACCAAATTCCAGTTTTATGAACTGAAGGCCAAATACTTTGAGAACTGCCTTCTGCAGACAAAAAGCCAGTTTCCACCCCCCCAATTTTAGGCCTACTTACTTGGAGAATCCTATTCTACTTCTACAGATAAATTCTCATGAATGTGAGGCCTTGTATCTTGTACCTTGCCTAAAATCCTAAGTTCCATACTCGGAAGGCAAGACTTCATGCCAGGATGGCTGGGTTCCATACCCTGTGGGCCTGATATATTGCCTTGAGGTTCAGGTTCCAACCTAGAAGGCCACATTCCAAGCTCAAAGAGAGAAATTTCATATAGGCTCCTAGGCATTCCTGGAAGGCCTAAATCCATGCCTTACTGGACAGGAGCCACATATAGAAGTAAAAGTTCAAACCCTAGAAATTTTATGACTGAAGAGGCAGGCTCACACCTGGAGAGATTCCTCATGGTTGGAATTCATGATCCATGCTGGAGGACCAGTTTCCATGTTCGAAGGGCACATTCTACAAAAGATGGGCAAATATTCATGCTTAGATGCCTGGGTTCCCTGCCTAGAAGTCCAAGTTCCATGCCTGCAGGGTTGGGTCTTGTGGAGCACCATATTATATTCTTGGAAAGGCACATGATCAATACCCGAAAGTCCAGATTTCATACACGGAGTGCTACGTTCCATGCTTAGAGACTGAGATTCCTTTCACAGACTGTCAAGTTCTACAGTGGTTAGCCCAGGTTCTGTTCTTGGATATTGTGATTCTATACATGGAGCGCCAATTTTCATGCCTGGGACACCAGGTTTTGTGTCTTAGGCAGCCATCTTCTATGACTGAGACACCGGGTTTAATGCCTGGAGTGCCAGATTTCACACTTATTAAGCCATGTTCTGTGCCGGAAGATGGAGATTCCACCCACTGTGTGCTATCCCATTCCTATAAGTTCAGGTTCTTGTTTAGAGATAGAGATCCCCATATGGGGTGCCAGGGCCTGTGCTTGCAGGGCCAGGACCCATTCTGGAAATCGAGATTCCACACATGGAGCCCCAGAGTCCATGCTTGTAGGACCAGCTCCCATGCTTGTATATTAGGATTTCACATGGAGAGCACCAGTTGCCACGCCTAGAGGCACAGTTTTATGAAACAACAGTTCAGTGCCTAGAGATCCATCTTTCCCCACACAAAAATTCAGAATTTAACCATAGATGGCTGAGTTCCCAATGTGGAGAGCCATGTTATCCTTTTATGGATTGTGTTACATGACTGCAAGTCCCTATTTCATTCCTAGAAATACAGATTCCATATTCAGAACATCAGACTCCGGGCCTAGGTGTTTGTAGTTCAAGTTCAACCCACAGAAGGTCATGATCCAACCTTTGACAGAGAGATTTCACAAAGGCAGAAACTCATGGCAAGCCAGGGGCCCAGAATCATACATCAAAGCCCTGGATTCACATCTGGAAGCCCAGGTTCCATACCTAGATATTGTCTTTTATGCCTGGAGAAACAGAACTCACACCTAGAGAGATATCCCATATCTGGAAAGTCAGATTCCATACTTGGAGAGCCATGTTCCATGCTTGAAGGGATGCATTTTACACCCGTTTTCATGCTTAGAGAGCTAGATTCTATGCTTGGAGGACCAATTCCCTTGTCTGCACAGTGGGTTCTTATGTGGAAGACCAGATTATATGCTTGGAAAGGTATAATTAATAACTATAAGACCCAAATCAATGCTGGAATGTCCAGATTTCATATAGGAGTTTCAGATTCTATGCTTGGAGTTTGGGATTCTATACATGGATTTCCAGTTTCCAGCCTTGGAGAATAGGTTCCATGTCTTGGACTTTTAAGAGAATCAATTTTCAGTTTCCTAACTTCTAAAAAGTACTCTTTCTTAAGATTAATCTGCTTTATAGAATGTCTGAAGTCAAGATGTCATACAGTCTTACCTTTTCTACCTCCCCTTTTACAACTGATAGTCTCCAATGTTATTAAAAATTCATGAATGAATGAATGAATGACTAGGCCCCTTCCTGAACTTCATTATAGTGGATTGCACTGGGGTGAAATAACCTCCTGTGGGGTAATGAGGTGATTTCAATATATTGTAGATAGGGAACCGCCTTTATTCAAGACATTGTAATCACACATGCGGGCTCTGTGTCTTTTTCTCTTTTATCTATATTTCCAATAAAGGTGATAAGGCATAGTATACAAACAAGGTATTTGGGGGTATCCTGAATTCAGGTATATTGCAGAGTGAGGTGGCAGGAGTGACGGTAGATTTTATTTAATGATCTTCCCTCTTCCAACCCCTGCCTGGTTATTGTCAAAGAATGCATGTGGGAGTTCTGTGAGGACAAAGCAGAGAGGCCCAAAATACTGAATTTAGCAGAGCCATTTCATCTAGGTGACAAAGTCATGGTACCTTATCCACCCTTCTTTCCTTCCTTTCTTCCTTCCTTCCCTCCCTCCTGTCTTTTCTTAAATCTGTCTTCCTACGCATCTTAGAATTAAGATACCAAAATATGTGAAAAGTGTGTTGGAGAATAGGAGCATGCTACAAAACTACCTGCATCCACCAATGTCTCAGCTGAGTATTTTGCATTATTTCAAAGAGGAGAAGATGAGAACTTCCAGGTTTACTTCCAACAGATCAACAATAGATATTTAAATCAGGAAAAGATATTGAAAGTAAGTAGAGGCACTCTACATTTCCTTAAAAACATGTGCAGACTCATAGAAAAAATATTTTCATTCATTTTGGCTAAAAGATTATTGATGTCATAGACCATACTCAATTTTTACATGGATACAATCTCCTGCTTTTCCTTAACAACCACTTCTCCGCTGGTTTAGTCACTTATGTACTTATTAGATTTAGATTAATAATGGAGACATATTGTGAATCCAACTGTAAATAATACACTTAAGATAATAATTACTGTATCTTTTGTAAATACCGCACTTACCAATGGTTCAATGCCTTCTTTTCCTTTTGCTGTTTATTTCCACAAGGTAGGTTAAGCTGCACTCTTAACAGCAGAACATTTACTTACGTAGAACAAAATGTTCCTAAAAGACAATGTAATATGTAATGACCTGAATACTTTAGAACACCAGCTTCATTAAATTTATTTTGGAACTACCTATATTAAAATGCTTAAAGACCATTCTGGTAAAGGCTATTAGGCCCTTTGCATAATCTCAAGGAGAGAGAACCAGAAAACCAAGCTTAGAGTCTGGACAGCCAGAACAAATCCTGTGGCCACCGTCCCTGCCCCTCGATAGGCCTAACACTGGGCAGGGACATTATGCCAAGCCACTACGTCTACTTGGGACTGCAAGCTGGGTGTGTCTCTGCCATCTCTGTACTCTCACTTGAGTGAATTCTATTCATAGCCTGTCTTCACCATGACACTGTCTTCCACACTGAAATCATGCACACAAGCACGAAGGGAGGTGACTGTGCCCCATGACTGTTTTCAAAAGGCAGACTCACTAGATGGGAGAGTTCCCAAATATAGAGAAAATGTTCAAAGCATCTAATTGGTTAAAAAGAATGACAAGTGCTACTACACAAAGTACGTAATAATGACATGATTTTAAATACTAATATTTTATTTGGATCAGCACACGATGGAGCATTGCATTATGATGTTCATTTTACTAGAACACTCTACTGTAACACTGAGACAATTTCCTGCTTTTCCTCATTCAATACATGATTTACCTTACATTAATTGCATAAAGAGGAGTGATTAGTCAGCAATAAATCTCAAAGTCAACAAATAAATCTTTAAAACACATGTTCTTCAGTGTTTAGCTTGGAGTTTGCATATTAAAATACACATAGAAATTCAGGGCTTGATGTTTTATTCTTCCATTCTGCATTTGAGAAGTTCATTTTCCTCTTACAAATTTTTAAAAAATGAAGTAGACAACAATCCCGCTTTAAGGAGAGAAAGCCCCTGTGACAACATGGTAAGCCTGTCTGGTGTGACTACTTAGGAAACACTGCTTTTCTCTGGGAGGTACTTGAATCTCAGCTTCCTCTTACTTCCTGAATCAGCCTGTGACACCATGACAACTAGAATGGCATTCAGCTAATCTCGCATTTTCCTGGCTGCCTGAGGTCCAGGTAATCAGTCACCCTTCTACCCCTCTGTGCTTGCTTGCTATTGAAATCATCTTACAGGCTTGATTGATCAATGAATGGATGGCCGTGGCCATTTTTGAGTGGCTTCCTTCCAATCCTCCAAAAAAAAAACCCCACTAAACTGATCCAAGTCAAGAAACCGGGTTCTCTAGAACAGTAAATCCACAGTGGCTCTTGAGTGCCCTCCGCAGCCTGGAACTGGAACCCTAGACGCCTGTGCTGCCAAGTCAGGTGCAAGGGGGCTGGGGTGGACCCTATAACAGCCTATCTCATTTGGCTTTTCATTTACTGCGAATGAAGACTCTTTACACCCACAATGTGTTATTTGCTGAAAAGTGCTTATAAATAGCAGCCTGAAACCTTTTATCTTATTTGTTCATTTAGAAACAAAACAGTTGGGACCTTATCTTTACTTAATGCACAGGGTACTCTGGTTGTAACCAGAGACCCTTTTAGTTAAAAGAAAGTGACAGCACCTTTTGTTTTCCACCAACCCATGAAATGGAGATGAGGGGATAGGTTAATGCGATGAATGACACATGTTAGCAAGGATCCCGCCTTAACTACCACGTCTCCTTGGAAGGTCCCCTACCCAGAGCAGCCAGTGCCTGGGAGCCATAGATGGTGCCTAGAGAAGCGGAGAGCCCGTGTCACAAACCTGCCATTCAGAGCTCATCCCAAGGGTTGCTCAAGGCTCTGCAAAACCTTACCAGTGGCTCCAGCCCATGTTATTCTCACCACCTCTTTCAATCCCTGCTTACCAACCATACCAATTATGTAGACATGTGATCACACACCGGCTTGCCGGTTAGTTGTCTTGTGTGTGTATCTTGCCTCCCTTTGAGATTGTTAATCTGTTGTTGCTGTATTATTCTATTATTATCTTATTAAATTATTGTAATATTGTGCACTGGTAACAGGTGGACATTCCTCTCATAGGACCCTCATAGAATGCTCTAGGGGTGGGAGAGCCAGTGCCCCAGGCCTGAAAGTTAGCTCCTTCCTGGGTCTCTGTGACGGAGGGGTGTGACAGTCCTGTTAATTGCTTGCTGCAAAATGTGGGGCCCATTTAGAAACATCAAAATTGAGTGAGAAGGACTTCAAACCAAAAGAAAGCCTGTATTTTTCCTAAAAACAGGTGAGTTCTGTTTATCTAGGAAAGGGTCAAGATGCCATTAGACCAGCTACCGGGCTTCAGGAAGACAAGATGGGTGCTGGCTGTCCCCCAGCTGAGAAACTGCTGGTAGGGAGATCAGACAAGGTGCCGTGAAGTTGAGAGAGCCCTTCAGCGTTATTTGAGGCCTGGAAGCTTGATCTTCTGAAACTTGAGAGCTTTTATACTCTGTGTATTAACTGACCTGATTTTTGTTTTGCTCTCTGCTACTACCAAGTACAGACCTCCCGTGCTCTCCGAAAGTAGAGTATTCCTATGAAACCTTTCCTAAGCCTAAATGACACAAAGGGAAGAAGCAATTACCATTCACTTATATGGAAAAATTAATTCCCCACCTCCAAATCCTCTCTTAGGCTTTTCTGATACCTTAAGCTATATCTTTCGAACAGATGCACAAAATAAATGGAGATAAAGCACAGGTGCTCACAGCCATAGTTGAAAGCTCTGGTGTCTTGACGCTGAGATGCTGAGAGTGATTTTCAGGGAAGGAGCTCGGCAGGGCCCCTCTTGCTGCTCTGAGTGTGTGCTGTCTCTACCAGGGGTTGCTGCAGAAAAAAAACAAATGCTGTTTTCACTTTTTGCCTTTTCCTGTAAAAGTGAAAATCCTCTTCAGATTTCTTTCAGTTAGCGGAAACAAGTCCTGATGTAGGTCTTTCATAAAAGCCAAGTGGCAAAACTAGAACTTTCAAAAAGTGGGGGATAATTATAATAACATCTTGGAAAATACCCACCTGTATTAAGGGGGTCCAAGGAAAAGGGGTTTGTCCAAGGCCAGGTAAGAACATTAAAGAGGGAACCCTGCATCCCAGAGGGTTGTGTGTCTTATGATAATTTAGAAGGGGATTCCCTCAATTTCCAAAGAAAACCTAGGCTCTGAGGAGGCAACAGTGCCTCAGAGTTGTTGAATGAATTGACAGACGTCCAATCATAAGGCATATGTGCCAACATTGACTGAACTGGAAAACAAAAGCCCTCAGAGATGTTCTATAATGGTTTTCAAATTCTTAGTGAAAAGATGTTACCTAATGCTTCTTTTATAATGAAGTTAGGAAATGGAGAATTTTTTCTTAATTTCTGAAATGAAAGGGTAAAAGTAGATGTAAGAAAGGACTTCCTGATAATGGAAGGAATGAAGATACCAGAATTGGAAGGGATAGTCCCTGATTCCCTGAGAGAACTAAACTTCGATCTATACAAAGTTGGTATCTTAAAGTTAAAAAAAAAAAGGAGTTTCATGCCTGACTATGGTCTCATCCAAGACTATATGTAGGATAGAACTTTTTCCGTCAACACCTCATGGAGGGTCTAGCTAACAAGAAGACACATGAGACAGACCTCTAGTCCAAGCTTTTCTTCTTACTAAGGATATCATCTTGAACACTCACTCTCCTTTAACCTGTTTTCTTAATAGTAAAATAAAAATGATAGTAACTGCCCTGATTCCTCACATATTGTTGGGAGGTCAGTGGTCAATGGACTGTTTGTGAAAGATCTCTGAATATTATAGAATACAATAAAACTGAAGAATTAATATAATCAAAATGGCCATACTGCCCAAAGCAATCTACATATTCGATGTGATCCCTATCAAAATACCAATGGCATTTTTCACTGAACTAGAGCAAATAATCCTAAAATTAGTATGGATCCACACAAAAGTCACAAATAGCCCAAGAAATTTTGTAAAAGAGAACAAAGCTGGAGGTATCATGCCCCCTGATTTCAAACTATACTACAAAGCTTCAATAATCAAAACAGTATGGTACTGGCACAAGAACAGAAACATCAACCAATGGAAGAGAACAGAGCACCCAGAAATAAACCCACACCTATATGGTCAATTAGTATATGACCAAGGAGACAAGAATATACAATGGGGAAAAGACAGTCTCTTCAACAACTGGCATTGGGAAAACTGGACAGCTACATGCAACAGAATGAAACTGGATCACTGTCTTATACCATACACAAAAATAAACCCAAAGTGGATAAAAATACCTAAATATAAGACATGAAACCACAAAACTCCTAGAAGAAAACATAAAGAGTAAACTCTTGAATATCAGCATTAGCAAATTTTTTCTGGGTATGTCTCCCCCACAAGGGAAACAAAAGAAAAAATAAATGAGTGGGGCTACATCAAACTAAAAAGTTTCTGCACAGCAAAGGACACCATCAACAAAATGAAGAGACAACTGTATGGGAGAATGTATTTGCAAATGATATATCCCATAAGGGGCTAATATCCAAAATATATAAAGAACTCACACACTCAACACCAAAAACACCCCAAATAATGTGATTTAAAAATGGGCAGAGACTCTGAATAGTCAGGTGGGGTGACGCAGAGTAAGAGAAGAGTGGCGATTGCCTGTAGAAATAATGATTCTAGGGAAGGCTTGTGACCTCCTTCTTCTTGGACAGCATTTGTATCAGTGGAAGAACGCATGAAATGAATGCGAAAAAAGCTGTGGCCCCTGAGCTATGCTTTCTCTCCCTCTTCATCTGACTAACTCTAATTTGACCTTCAGAATTCACATTAGATCCTCTTCTCTGGCCACCCAACTCTGAGTAAGGCGCTATACCTCTGTGCTCTGGCAGGTCTCTAGGTGCCCATCATAGATTTCCACGGTGCATTATCACTGTATGACTACAAGGCCTTTTTCTTGGCAAGTCTATAAGCTCCACAGGGTAGAACCATGCCTGTAGGTCACTGTTGTACTCTCAGTGCCAACCACAGTTCCATGATGCATGTGGACACTCAACAAATATTTGTTGTTTGAATGAAATAATACAGGCACGAGAATGGTGTTGCATTGCATTTTAAAAAGGCAGTAAAACATTCATGGTGGAATGTGGCTTCCTGAGAGCAGGCACTGGCATAGAGGCTGACACACAGGACAGCAGCTTATGGTTCTTGGTGGCAGTAATGGCTTGAGACCCAATGCCTTAGGAGCAGACAGGACACCAAACAGCACCCTCAAAGTCAGGAGCCACAAGGAAACAGGATAGAAGACAGCAGCTATAAGACACTCAAGGCACATTTGCCTCTCCTCCCCTTCTAGAAATACAGGTGAGGAGGTGGAAGTCCCCAAGCAATTGTTCTTCAGAAATTTTGCACTCCAACTGGACCCCCAGGCTCATATGCCTGGAGAGATGCCAATTACACCTGGCCACACCATCCAAAGGCTCGCTCCTTGTTCTTAGCATCAGTCATTCGCACTGTTACATTAGATGCTTTATCATCCCTCTGTTCAGGCCACAGACCCCTTTGGGAAGCTGATGACCGCTCTGACTTCTCTCCACATACTCTTTTCGTAGCTACTCCTAAGCACCTCTTAAGGATTAACTCTTAAATTCTAAAAATAGCTCAAGCTCAAACATATATAACTTATATATACACATATATATTACATTACAAATAAATTCTAAATGGATTATCTATACAAACAACATTTTATACATGTATACAATATACAATCTTTATTAAATATATAATAAATTATGAATTGAAATACATTGTTCAAATCAAATGTGTAATTTATATAGATATATAAACAATACGAAAATTACTACTCTGAGACTATTGTACATTGGGCCAACTATTCTCAATTATGCTGCAACAAGATGCGTAGGTCACCTAAGCGTAGTATCAATGATAATAAGAATAACAAATATTCACATTGTACTTACTCTATGTACTAGAAACCAACCCAAACACTTTGCATGTATTATCTCATTGGATTCCCACAGAATCTCTATAGGGCAGGTCCTGTTATTCCCATTTTTCCAGATGAGATACTGAGTTATAAAAAGGATAATTATCCATGGTCAGATAGCTAGTTTGTGGCAGACCTGAGTGTTGAACCCAGGTACTCTGGCTTTAGAATCTGTGTTAATAAACATTTAGATTTGTATGGTGTTTTATAATACTAAAAATGCTTTGATACATATTCTCCAATTTCTTACAAAATTCATGTGTGTGTATGTGTGTTGGACAAGTTACCTCAATTTTACAAAGTTTTGCATTTCTTCTGTACATTTCATACATTATTTTATGTAATTTTCAAAGAAAGCATCTAAGTAAGGCAAATATTGTTATTTCCATATAATGTGCTTTTTTAAAAGCCCCTGGAGCACAGAATGCCTTAATGACTCTGCATTGCATGTATATTTAATTAGTGTCCAAATTTCAGCTAATGGCAGGAATATCACTGATGATTTATTGGGCACTTACTGTAAACCAGAGAGTTGAATTACACACTTTACTTATTTAATAATATTTAATCCTTGCAAGAACCTTATGAGGTGGATAGGTATCATTCCTATTTTACAGATGAGAAAACTGAGACTTAGGGAGTTTAATCACTTTACCTCATGCCTCATAAGTCACGGGTTGGTCTAGACAACGAGTTTATCTAATTCAAAGCTTTGTTATTTTCTCTATTGCATACTGACTTCTATAGAAGATAATTAATATACTGGAATTAACCTAAACCAAGTAGCAAGAGAACCATGCTAGGGGGCTTGGAGTGTTTCCTGAAGATAATATGAATCCAACATTTTTTGCCAGTTCACCTTGACAGCAATATGGAGAACAGGTTAGAGAGGAATAGGACGAGAGGTGAGGTCTGTAGATGAGCCTCACAGGGCTGTATATTATATGTGAAGGTTATGCTTACGGGCCCTTGTCTAGCCTCTCCCCAGGCTTCATTACCTGCCCTTCCTCTGAGATCCCCGAGTCCTGGCACTTAGCATATCAGGCTGTAAACATCCACTTGCTCATCTGCTACCCTTGCTGGGCTGGGAGCTGCTCGGGGTAGAGCCAGTGGGTTTTATCTATGTATTCCTCAAGCCTAGGACAGTGCCTGGAACTCAAAATTAGAAGTCAATAATATTTTGTTGTCTGACAGATTGAATGACTGATGTATGAGATTTCTGAATCGACCCAAGGCAGGCAGTATTTGGGTCTTTATAACATCTGGGCCCAAATGAAGCCAAGAGTAAGGTCCAGGTAGGTTGCCTTCCCCTGTGGCCTACAGAGACAGGGTCCCAGCCCTGCTGGCCAGTGTGTGTGGCTCTCCTCTTTTAAAGGACAACCAGTAAAAACCTGGCCCGGGTGCTTTCCCCTAATGGGCCTCCCGGGACTCTGCCTGTCTGGCTGTTGGTCTCAACACAGAATCTGTCAATACTGTCCTGGACCATAAAAAAATTCAAGAGGTCCTTTCTTTAAGTTTGGCTTAACAGGATTGCATTTGGGAGCCAAATTTAAAAGGTGACAAAAATACAGCACATTTGCCTCTTTCACTTCTTATTTGCTGTAGTAAGAAAGTCTTCAGATTTTCTTTAGAAGAATCTAAACTCAGCCCAAGTCACCTAAACTCACTGGGTTTCCCATGCACGTGTCAGCCAAATGTTCCTGGGCCTCCCATGTGCAGGGCACCAGTGAGGCCACGTTAACACCAAAGCTAGCATGTGTTGACTGTGTGGCTTCCAGTCGCCCACCTGTAGAATCTTAGAGCCATGCTTTCCATCCCCGCTGTTATCTCTGAGGCCTATAGGAAGTCTCTCACACAAGCTCATGTTCTCTTGACAAACTATTTAGGGAAGATCTCTCTCCACCGCCTGAGGTCAGATTTCAAAAACAGAAAGTTTCTAAGGACATTTTCTTATTGACAAACTTTGGTGGAACATTCTTATGATGCATTTTCAAGGGATGAGAAATTTTAGGTAAAAAACATAAAAACATGGACCTAAAGAAGAGATCTAAATATTGTAAGTGTAGCTTCACAAAAAACTTTTTTAGAGCAAGGAACTCCTGCCTGTTCAACTCTGTTCTGAACAAGGCCTCTTTTCCTAAATTGTTAACCGGCCTGACGACAGCAGGTGGCAGCGTAGTCAAGCTTTTTGGTAGCAGAAGCTTCTGGAGCTTCAAATGGTTCTTAGAGAAGCTGTTTTTTTAAAAAAACCTTTCATCTAAGAATCTGAACTCAGCACAAGAACAAAAACAAAACAGAATGAGGAACTGGTACCATCAGCCTCAGTCACTACCAATCCAGATGTCATCACCTGCTTGTCACCCACAGAGCCACACCTTGTCCTTCCAGAGAATTCTGGGATTTCTATGGACAGTGGCCAGGAAAGGAGCCAGGGTCTGTCTCTCCTTGAATAGTTATTTGACAGGGTTCCTGTCCTGATGGTGCCCTTGTCACATGTTGAAGCTGGTTCACCAGCTCACAGACTCTAGTCAGGATTGGACTCACTGGAGAGCTTAGTCCAAATTCAGAACAAATTTATGCACGTAGGGTTTTTAAAAAGGAGGGTTTGCAGGCAATAACTGTAATACTAATATGTACTGCAACGTGCATGAACCTCAAAAACATTATGCTAAGTGAAAGAAGACAGTTACAAAAGACCACATACACAGTACCATTTACAGGAAATGTCCAGAATAGGTAAACCTAGAGACAGAAAATAGATTCGTGGTTGTCTAGAGCTGTGGAAGGGCATTTGGGGAGTGACTGCTCATGAGCACAAGGTTTCTTTTGGGGGTGATGAAAATGTTCCCAAATTAGATTAGGGTGATGGTTGCACGACTCTAAATATACTAAAAACTATTGAATTGTACACTTTTAATGGTCCACAATAAAGCTATTTTTAAAAAGGAAGAAAAGGGAAAGCATGCTTTGACTACTCAGATATTTCAAGTGAAAATAAACCTGCAATAACTATTCAAGAGAGACAGAGATAGGGAGAGACAGAGACACTGCAGTTGCTGCACAAAAGGATTGGAGGTTGGTTGGAAATGTGAGCCCAGCCATTACTTTGTGTTCAGATTGTGATATAATAATGGTACAATATGCTTGCTGCTTTAGCCACATACTTTCTATTCTTACGAACTGAGAACACTTATGCTACCTAAAGAGTGACTGACCGCTGTGGGATGCCATCTGTTTTAGAGGATGTTACTCTTGCTGGAAAGAAGACAGCACAGGCAGTAGAAATAGCAAAAATCTGAAGTCACACAGACCTGGTTTCAAATCCCAGATCTTCCCCTTACGAACTGTGAGGCCTCAGTTTCTTTTCCACATCCACATCTCATGGTTGAGTTAGAACTACTTAACCTGAAATATGAAAGTACCTAGCCCATGCTAAACATGGAACTTACATTATTTTCCTACAATGTCCATCTTCACCAGCAAGATGACTAGTTATCTCAAAACCCAGCTGTGTCATACTTTGCTATTGGTGCAACTCTAAAGGTCTTCTCTCCTGCCTCCCACCCCTACCCACAAGTCGTTTTCCATCAACAATCTTATTATCACTTTTGACAGCAATGGAAAGAGCCGGAGAATGGACCGTTAGGTCAATGACGATATTGTGCTGGGAAGAATCTGACAGGAGGTACACCTCCCTGGCTGCACGAAGCACAAGATTACAGTCAATAATAAATGTCTCCCATGTAACCTTGGATAATAAGAGTACAATGGAAACACTGCCTCCACCAGAGCAACAGTTTTTATACTAGAGAATTCAAGGTCTTAGAATCAGAAGCATCTCAAGTTCCAAACACATCAAAATATATACATGAAACACTGCAAATTTTTGTACATCAATTATACCTCAGTAAAGCTCAGAAAATAAAGATTAAAAAAAGAAGCATTTCTAGAAATGATGGAATATTAGCATAAAATGTCAGCATGTTAGGGAACATTGTACTTCTAATTCATGCAAATTTTTAACTCCTTAGGTATCCTAGCAGCTCTGGGGGAGGGGTGAGGGGAAATTATACTCTGTTCATACTGTAATGAATGAGAAAGTACGCTAAGGAGCCTTATTTCAAAACTTGTCTGTGCCTCCCGTGAATCCAGGCTCTCTGTGCCTGTTACCTCATGTATCAATTGAGGAAATAATAGTATCTGTTTCATACGGCTATTGTAAGGACTCTATGAATTAATGTAAAGTACTTAGAACAGTGTTTGGCCTTAGAAAGCACTCAAATCCATTCACTCAACAAATATTTGTTGTCTATAGTTGTGGCTCAACACGTGACAGTTTTCTATGTTGTGAATCCTAAAGGGAACAGAACAGGTTAAGTCCCTGCTCTCCTGGAGCCTGTTTCCTGGTGGGAGGAGGCAAACAAGATGTACATATATATTGCTACGGACTAATTTGTGTCTTACTCTCTGCCTCCCCAAGCCCAAGCCCAATTCATATGTTGAAGCGCTAACCACCCCCAGCAATGGCATCTGGAGGTGGGGCCTTTGGGAGGTAATTAGAGTTCAGTGAGGTCCTGAGGGTGGGATCCTCATGATGGGATCAGTGCCCTTGTAAGAAGAAGAGACACTGGATCGTTGTCTGTACTCTGTGAGGACACGGAGAGGAGGTGGCCATCCATGAGTCGGGAAGAGAGCCCTCTGCTGCTGGCACCTTGACCTTGGACTGCTAGCCTCCAGAACTGTGAGAACAAAAAACATTGTCTGTTGTTGAATCCCCCAATCTATGTTATTTTATCAGAGCAGCCTGAGCAGACAAATACAGATTTGTATGTGAATATGTATTTGAAATAGAAACCTTGCATAGATACATAGCTGGTTTTACTGATGGGAAGAGCCCTAGACTGAACTACAGTGCGGAGCCTGCGATACCGTTTCAGGAATGGTACCTGCCCTCCACTGTGTAGCCTTGGGGAGGCCCCTTGATGACTCTTATCTTAGATTCCTACATCTGTAAAATGGTCAACTAGATCATCCCTGAGATGTTTGGTATTGCCCATCCTATAACTGGAATAACAATTCACCTTCTGGGTAGATTGCACACATGTGTGTGCTAATGTCTAGAGTGGCAGAGATGGTGTCCTTAGAACTGATACTGATGATCTCTATTGTACTTTTCAAATGGAAGATTAATTAAATTTTTATATTTGGATTCGGCCTCCCAGTTAGCAATTTTTCTTTCCTAGAAAAGAAATAGTCTGTGTATGTCAGACAGGACAGCTCCTTCAGCTCGATTTCCCACTCCTCCTTGGCTTATTGTGAGCTTGGACTGTGCAGTTCTCCTGGAGTCTCTTCCTTCCCAGATAACAGCTGAGACAACAGAGCTGTCTATGGTGCCTCTGAGGTTCTTTTGATAAATGGCTGACACCTGATTGATCCATTCTCATTTCTCTTGTTGCTTTCATGGAAACACTGTAGAAAGAGTAACACCACTAGAGATTCTTTTTGTATTATTTGGACATTCTGTAAAATTTCATTTTTCTGCTTCTCTCATCTCCAAACACTTTCACTGCGGTGTCTTGGATGTAAAAGATTTATTTCACTTCTTTTGTTCTTGGATTCTCCCAATTCTTGGAGAGGATGACAGCCTCTAGGAACATATCCAAGGAAGTACCTTCTCACTTACATCCTTTGATCTCCTGGGCGCCTTGTACTTCCCAACACACCAAGGGAAGTGAGTGTCTTCTCCTGTTAAGTCAGGTGCAGAGGGACTGAGGGACCACCACAAAGGATCCAGAGTATACAGGTATCCCCCCGCTTTGGGAAAGTTGGTGTTTTGTCAATTCACTTTTACGAAAGACCTACATCAGTGCCTGTCTTCGCTAACCTAAAGAAATTCAGAGAGGATTTTTGCTTTTATGAAAATTGGGAAAAAGTGAAAATAGCATTCAGCATTGGTTTTCCAGCAAGCTCTGATAGAGGTGGTGTGCACGCAAGCATGGAGAGCTACCCTGGCTAGCTCCTTCTCTGGGAACAACACTGCCCCTTCCCCAGAACTACTCTCAGCATCTCAGCATCAAGTTCCTATAGCTTTAAACTGTGTCTGGGAGCACCTGTGCTTTATCTCCATTTATTTTGCACATCCATTAGCAAGATGTGTCCGAAGGTATCAAAAAAAGCCAAAGAGAGGTTATTGTGGGGGTCTGAGAATGTTCAAAAAATTTTTCCATTTATTTAATGGTAATTTCTGCTTGGCTTTATGACACTCTGACTTAGGAAAGGTTTCCTAGGAACACTCTACTTTCAGATAGTAGGGAAACCTGTATGTGTCATGCAGCCTGTAATGGCAGAAATATTTTTTCTTGGTGAGTATACTAGAAGGATCTTCATAAAACCAGCAGATGCATTATTTTCATTTCTGAACAGACCATTTTGTAATAGATGTTTCTCATAAAGGAAATAGAATGAGATTTTTGAAATATAACAAAGTGTTCAATCTCACTCTTAAGATACAGGTGAATAAAAACTACAAGAGGATGCTTAGCAGCCTTGCATTTAAAAAAGTGAATAATCTCCACTGCTGGCATTTTCCCATAAAGGTGGTAGGAGTATTATTTTGCTGTATGGAGGACAAATTGACAATATCTATAAAATTTTATAGTGCACAAAGCCTTGGATTCTATTCTAAGGTGGGTGCTATTATTATCTCCATTTCATAGAAGGGGGAAATTGTAGTAGAGAGAGACTGAATAACTCATACAAGGATCCACACCTAGTCGGTGGCAGAGCTGAGATTTGAACCCAGGCGGTCTGGTTCCAGAGATCAGACTCTTAGCCACCATATTACTGCTCCTATAATCCAAGACCTCCATAACGAACTCTTATTTATAGTGTAGCCAATATGAAATCTAGATAGCAAACTCAGATGTGCAAGAAATATCTCACTTCTTTATTTTCTTTGAATCCACTTAAATCTGATTCTGAGTCACCATCCAGCTTGATTGGCAGAAAATGCAATCTCAGTTATTACTGGGGCTCCCCCATCCAATCCAGAGACCCTGCCAGTTGTCAGCCCACACTGGTTATCTCAGAGATAGCCACCAATTCTGCTCAACATTCTCCAGCCACAACATATGGTCCTACCCACTCTCATCCCCCAGACGGCGAGCTTCCTTATATTCTCGGGAAATTTTCTCCTTTCCTTTTCCCTCTGCCATTAGACATGGAAAATGCTCTCTTCAATGAACTGAGGTTTTATCTCAAGATAGCAAGATCATTCTTCAAAAAATCTCTAAGGTGGGAAATTACTTAGGGCCTATTTAACTTGCTTAGATCAAAGGGGAAGAGAAAATATTAGGAAGAAGACAAAGAAATTCATTTCTCAGTGAATTATCCTGCCGTGGAGTCAGAGCCATGAGAAACAGAATAATTTGGGGAATTCACCTCCTTCACCATTTCTCTCTGCAAGTGTTTGCCCTTGTGTGGTTCTGGAATGATGACTGTAATAAATAAATAAAATGGTATCTTCCGTTAATAGCAGATTTGGACTGAGACATAGGACAATTAATACCTGCAGTTTGAATGCAAAAGCACACAGAGTATACTTTGTAAAAGGAACAAAACCCTGATATGGTAAGTTGGGGATAGTACCCCTTTATACCTTAGAAGCCCTCAAAAAAAATCATTCAAGTTCTAGGCCCCTGCTCAGCTAACCAACCTGTAAGTGCAGAAAAGAAGAAAAGATTGGAATCCCGGGAAGAAAGTGTTAGAATCCACAGGCCTGGAATCAAAGAGAATGTATTTTAATAAAAGCCAGATTGATACCAGAACTTTAGGATACTGATAGCAGGCAGGAAAAAGGAGCTATGTGTTCTAAGCATAGGATCCTTTGACTGTAGGAGCCTGGCTAACTCCATCTGGCACCCGTGAAAGCAGAAAGGGAACATGTACGGAGAGCCAAGCCTGGGGAAGGAGCCCAGGATGGGTGTGCCTGCTGTGTTTAGTGGTCGTGTCCAGCTCAGCAAATCTGAGTTTCTTTATTCTTTGGGCTACTGTCCATTTTAATGAGCAGGGAGCATTTGATCTTAAGCAGCTTTAGAAACTCAGTTTTCCCTTTAGCCTTTGTCTTAAGTTTTGTGGCGGAAAAGGAATAGCTGCAGCGCTGGCCGCGTTGCTTGGGAGCTCGCCTGGTCAGCTAGTTCTTGGTCCTTTGCTCCACCTAGTGGATTCCCAGATGAGAGAGGCTCTGAAGAGACACCAGTGATGAAAAGGCTGTACTTTTTCTGATAAATCTGACTTCGGTCAGTTTCTTTATGAACAACACCCTATTCCACCCCAATTTGTCCTTTCATATTGAGTGAGCGTTTTCATTTATCTCCATTAAAGTCAAATGTATAGCTGTCAGTCAGCAGAATCAATGCATTCCTTTTCTATCTTCTTAATATACCATGATATCATCAGAAGACACGTTATCAGCACAGAAAAGCATATTCTATTCATAATTGTATTCTCTGATGGCCAAACTCGAACCTTGGCAGGCTCATGTAACTTATAGATTTAATTATATATATAACATGTATAATAGATATAGACCCATCTGTCTATATATAATAAATAGATATAAGTTAGGGCCAGTCTTACTGTTAACCCCCATGGGGCTCGTTTGACCATTAATTGATTAAATAGTCATGAGACTTTTTCAAGGAGCTTCACATTCAATTATAAAAGCAGATAAAAGGACATTATAAAGCACATCAAAGCTAAGGATTTCAGATAGAAAGGGATTCAGAGCTGATTCCTACACAAAATCCAGATGTGGAAATAAAGATTAGCATCAGTGTAGATTTAGGCCATTCGACTATACAAAGTAAGTTCAACAATCTATACTTATTTGCTAACCTACTCAGACCTTGTGAGTCACAGGCCTTAAAATCAATCAAATCATTACTCCTTATTCCTTACCTATAGTTGATATTTATTTGCTGTTATGGGTTGAATTGTGTCCCCCAGAGATATTCATATGTTAAAGTCCTAACCCCTAGTACCTTAGGATATGAGCTTATTTGGCGATCAGGGTCTTTACGGAGATATTCAAGTTGAAATGAGGGCCTTAGGGCGGGTCCCCATCCAATAAGACTGGAGTCCTTAGACAAAAGGGCATTTGGAGACAGACACACCACAGAGCATCCCGTGAGGATGAAGAGAGCGCTCACAAGCGGAGGAGAGACGCCTGGAGCAGGTCTTTCCCTCCCAGGTCTCAGAAGGAACCAACCCTTCCAACAGCTTGACCTTGGACTTCCAGGCCCCAGAACTGGGAGACAATTCATTCCTGTTGTTTAAGCCACCCTGTTTGTCGGTCTACGTTATGGCAGCCCCAGCAGACTCATAGATTTTCTCTGCAAATGAATAAGAAGCTCTCCCGCAAAATGAGATTAATCCATAAAGTGCTAGAGTAGGAAGGAACCTCAGAAAACATATTGCTCAACCCCCTTGTTTAGAAATAAGGTGTCTGAGGTCACGCAGCTCATTGGACTTTCAGCCCAAACTTCAGTCCATCCATGTCCTATCATAGTCTGCCAGCTGTTTCAAAGATGGTGGAAAAATCAGCCTCTGATGGTGATTAGATCCAAAACTTTGTTGGAAAGAATTTCATGGGCGACAGTATGTAAGCCTAGGCCCTCTAAGTATTTGCATGTGCTAAATAGGAGAATTAATTGATGGCTAGATGCCACTGAGAAAGCTGATACTCAGCGAAACAGTGAGACAGGTAACTTGACCTCTGGCTGGGCCTATGGGATCCATCATCCCTCCAGACAGGCACTTGGTTGTGGTGAAGGTCTGGCTCTGGCTGCAGGACTGCCCACATCCCACTGAGAACCATTCACCAGAAGACTTAATCATCTCTGGGTCTGAAGCTCAGGTTCATGTGCGCAGGGAGGGGGCTAGGGCAAATGAGCCTGAGAAATGCTTCATAGTGGGTGTGGACCTTGTTATAATAGTAAGCACGCTGTTGATTAAAGTACATGACACAAGTAATTCTAGAGATCCCCAAGCAGCTATCGCCTAGGATTGTGGAGATCTGATCTCATCCCAGACAGAATGCCCGGGTTCAACTCTGCCGCAGAGGTCTTTGAAAGGCGTCCAGAAGTAATTGGCATTTAATCAATGCAATCATTATTACAGCACATGGCTCGTGCAGCTTCTGGCCCCCTTGCAACCACTGAACTGCAAAAGGGAGAATATGTCTGGTTAATTTTACCACCACCAGCATTTGATTCACAGTCCCATACTAGGCCCAAGTGGAAATATATTCACATTTTTATATATGAGAAACACTGTCTTATTTGGGTTTCACCGTCCGTAAAAATTCCGCCTTATAACAGTGACGGTATAAACAGTGATGGGCATTTTCCCTCATCATCATAACTGTGATAGGCAGGAGAGTAAAACCTACAGCAGGCTGCTAAATATTTGCTTTTCATTTAATCTTCTCTAGACCTTCCGTGAAACATTGGGAAGAATATGACTGCTCTTCACTCCCTGAGGTATGGAAGGAGCATATGCTACTTAGAATTAAGGGACAAAGAAATACTTTGCTGTTGGTTTTACTTCATAAAGTGTCACCATTGGACTTCAAACTGGGTATTTAGAGAATATGTTTCCCTTAGAATGTAGACACTATTTTTAGGTCTACGGCCTCCCTCTTCTCCTGGCAGGAGTCCACAGTTTGCTTTCACCCACCCTGTAAAAGGCAATTAGACAAAAAGGGAAGGTCTGGTCTTGCCTGTCAGCATCTTGCAAGTCTTCCATGAATGACCCGTGAGAGGAAGTAGGGAGAAGGAAAAGCACTATCCTTGAAAGGAAGGACCCATAAAATGTTCTTTTAGACAATGGTAATCTATTTCAGTGTTTTTCAAAGGATACTCCCAAATTACCCACGTCAGAATGACCTAAAGAGTTTGTTAATGCAGATTGCAGGCCTCCTCATTCACTCTGAATCAGAATTGGTGGGCGTGGGACTCTAGAATCTACACTGTGACCAAGTGTCTCAGGGATTCCTATACACGCTAAGATGGATTCTACTTATCTTCCCTACATCTCAACATTGCTGTGCTCTGAGGCTCAATCTTTACACTTTCTCCCTTGATTGTATGTCTCCTATCTTTAAATGTTTTTCCAGGTAATAGGTTCCAAATTTATATCTGCAGGATATGCTCAGCTCTTCCCCAAAACTCCAGAGTCCTATTTCTAACTGCCTGATGGATGTCTATTGGTGTATTAAAAAAAAAAACTCCCTAATTTTCTCTCTGAACTATGTTTCCTCATTTCAGCAAATGACACCACAATTCACCCCCAAATCTGGGAGTTGTTCTTGGCTCTATCGTTGACGTCTTCCTCACTTTCTCTCACACTCACTTCCAATCCATCAGAGTCCTGTGAACTCTTTCAAAATATGCCCCAGATCTTCCTCTGTTCCCCGGACTAGTACAGCAGCCTGCTATTTGGTGTCTGTGCCTACTTTCTACATCAGTCAGAGTTCAGTTGCAGACAACAGAAGCCACTCTAGCTTTTTGAAGCAGAAAGGGATTTAACACAGTTGTAGTACATTGATACTACCAGTACATTGATACTGCAAAAATCCTTCCCATACCTTTTTGCAATGTGACTTTGCCACAACTCCCCCAAAAAAGAAATGGGGTCTATTTTTCTCTTTCCTTGAATCTGGGCCAGCCCTCTGATTAACCTTGACCAATAGAATGAGACCAAAGTGATGCTGAGTGACCCCCAGACCTAGCCACAAGAGGTCTGTGCAGCTCCCATTTTTACCATCTTGGAGGGTAGCCTTCATCTAAAGCATCTCAAGTTAGATACTGAATGATGAGAGACCACATGGAGAGAGAGGACTCAGACTTTTAGGCATCTCTGCCAAGATCCCAGACATCAGAGAGGCTATCTAAGACCTTCCAGCCTAGCACAATTGACAGATAAATGCAAGCACACACGGGAGCCCACGTGAGATCAGCAGATGTTCCCAGCCGAACTGTTCATTATTCAGCAACAGATAACTGAAATGTCAGGGAAGTTAGGGCCTATAAAACCTTTAGAGGGCCATAGGAGTAAGGCTCTAGGCTAGGCTTCCAGAAAGGATTCCCAGAATAATACTGCAGAACTGGCCTGCTAGAGGAACTGCTACTTTTATGATAATCTATAAGGATTTTAAGGATCAGGAAGCCATCAGCCAGTTTCTAGCTCCAGAAACACAGCACCTCAGCCATGCTCTCAGAATCAGGAAGCCGCTACCAAATCTGTGGGCTGCAGAGCCATACCTCAGTGATTTTACATTAACAAAATGGATAATTAATGTGCTGTCACCACCTTTTCCCCTCTTAAGTTAGTTTTGAATTCAACACTTGTGCAAATGCATATGACTAGCAAAGAGTAAATTATGTCCGAACTTCAGGCTGCAGGAGAGCCTGGGAAATGATATGTTTAGCTTTTTGGCCTATGTACTGCTGAAAGTCACAGAAGCAAAGATTTTAAAAAATATTTGTTCACTGTTAGAGCACCTGACATAATGCCTGCACAAGAAATACTCCTTAAGTATTTGTTAAATGATTGAACTAGTTTGGTGAAGGGAAAGCATAATTTAGAAACGATCATCTCTAGTTAGCCAGAGTATAGCATTCTGTACGCCTAAATGTTTCTGTCATTCCCCTTTATGAAAATATCTTGGAGTATCATGGAAGATTCAGAATTCAAGATTTTTTTAGTCTAGTACCTATCATCTCTACTATCACTGTACAGCCATTTTGAGGAAACATATTGGGATTTTTTGCTTTGTAACAAATTTTCTTTTTTTTTTTAATTAAGGTATCATTGATATACAATCTTATGAAGGTTTCACATGAGCAACATTGTGGTTTGAACATTCACCCATATTATCAAGTCCCCCCCAACCCCATTACAGTCACTGTCCATCAGTGTAGTAAGATACTATAGAGTCATTACTTGTCTTCTCCATGCTGACCTGCCTTCCCTTGACCTACCTATATTGTGATTGTGAATTATAATACCCCTTAATCCCCTTCTCCCTCCCTCCCCACCCCCTTCCCTTTGGTAACTGCTAGTCCCATCTTGGAATCTGTGAGTCTGCTGCTGTTTTGTTCCTTCAGTTTTGCTTTGTTGTTATACTCTACAAATGAGTGAAATCATTTGGTACTTGTCTTTCTCTGCCTGGCTTATTTCACTGAACATAATACTCTCTAGCTCCTTCCATGTTGTTGCAAATGGTAGCATTTGTTTTCTTTTAATGGCTGAATAATATTCCATTGTGTATATGTACCACTTACTCTTTATCCATTCATCTACTGATGGACACTTAGGTTGCTTCCATGTGTTGGCTATTGTAAATAGTGCTGCGATAAGCATAGCGCTGCATATGTCTTTTTGAATCTGGGATCTTCTTTTCTTTGGGTAAATTCCTAGGAGTAGAATGACTGGGTCAAATGATATTTCTATTTTGAGTTTTTTGAGAAACCTCCATATTGCTTTCCACAATGGTTGAACTAATTTGCATTCCCACCAACAGTGTAGGAGGGCTCCTTTTCTCCACATCCTTGCCAGCATTTGTTGTTTCTTGTCTTTTGAATGTTCGCCATCCTAACCGGTGTGAGGTGATATCTCATTGTGGTTTAAATTTGCATTTTCCTGATAATTAGCAATGTGGAGCATCTTTTTATGTGCCTGTTGGCCATCTGAATTTCTTCTTCAGAGAAGTGTCTATTCAGATCCTCTGCCCATTTTTTAATCAGGTTATTTGTTTTTTTGGGTCTTGAGGCATGTGAGTGAGCTCTTTATATATTTTAGATGTTAACCCCTTATGGGATAAGTCATTTACGAATATATTCTCCCATACTGTAGGATGCCTTTTTGTTCTTCTGATGGTGTCCTTTGCTGTACAGAAGCTTTTCAGCTTCATATAGTCCCACTTGTTCATTTTTGCTTTTGTTTCCCTTGCCCAGGGAGATGTGTTCAGGAAAAAGTTGCTCATGTTTCTATTCAAGAGATTTTTGCCAATGTCTTCTAATATAAGTTTTATGGTTTTGTGACTTACATTCAGGTCTTTGATCCATCTTGAGTTTACTCTTTGTGATAAATTTTCATTAAAAAGATGAATTTGGGAGGATGGGAAGAACTTCTTCAAGGGTGAGGTCTTCAGTCTTTCCTGCTTCCTGTGGCTTTGGCCACCATTTCTCTTTGAAGGTTTGTTCTTCAGGATACTGACAGCTTGAATTCTCTGGGTAACATCATGCAAAGGAAATTAGCTCAGTATGTCTTCTACTGAATTCCATCTGTAGCTTAATGTTTTAAGGTATTCGTGAACAAGGCTACTGAGCAATTTTTATAAGACAAGGCAATGTTCCAGTCTCTGAGAATATTTCTCCAAAAATCCACTCTTTTTAAAATACCACTGAACAGCCTGAAAATCCACCCACGCATGAGCAATCTCCTGCCGTATACAGAAAGCTTTTCAGGTGTCACAGCCATAATAGCAGGTGGTTTCTTTCAGTAGAAAAATTATGCCAAGGAAATAGAGACAGAGAGCAAACTGTTTTGATAGCCTGGGTACAGCTTTCCCAAGTGAATCATTCCCATATGCCTACTTTTACCATGGGCCCCTGTCCAGAGGAAGTGGGTTGTGTGAATGGAGTGGTAGAGAGGCATTCTGGTGGGCAGTCTTTGAAGGTACCCACATTTGGCAGATCCAATTCATCTTTAGATATTTGTCAACCCCCTCTTGGACAAGTCTCAAAAGGCAATATCTGACTATAGATTTGATCCCTGTTTTTGCTCACCTTGTAATAAATACATAATCTTGTTAAGAAGATTCAGTAGTACTCACTTGAGGCAAGGCTGCACCTGAAATTATAAGGCAGGCTGAAACTAGAGCAACATGCAAAGGGTGGTCATTTAACTCCCTGTCTATTACAAAATATTTGAAATACACAAAAGGTTTAAAGACAGGTCTTTATTCTTAGGTGAACTTTGTTGCTTGTAAAATAAAAATCGGATTAGTTAAAAAAAAACTTCAAGATTAGAAGTTCAGCAAAACTGGAAATGAAGAGTTTTGGATAGGCCTTTCTTCTTTCCTCCCTCCATTCCTCCCTCCCTTCCTCTCTTTCTTCCTTACTTTCTCTCCCTCTTCCTTTCTGCCTCCCTCCCTCCTTTTCCTTCCTTCCTCTCCCTCCCTCCCTCTTTCTCTCTCTCTCTCCCTCCCTCTCTCTCTTTCTCCAGTGTGTAAGCCTGGCATTCCTATCATTTACAGCCACACCAAGTCTCCCTTACTGAAAAGGGAGATGCAGTTGTTAACATCTTAATTTGAGACAAAAATCAACTGAAGTCTGATAGGGAAAGATGTGTACAGGAAGACTGATAGTGGAAAACTTGACTTCATTTGGATAGAAGCAACTACGCTGAAAAATAGAAAGGAAACAATCATTAAGCTAATCAGTTCTGGCCCTCCAAGTCTTAGAGTGACGAGTCATTTACTAGCTACGTGACACTGGGCAAGTTCTTTAACCTCTCTACAGCTCAGAGTCCTGAAGTGTAGGGTGAGGATAATAATAGGATTTACCTCTTAGGGTTGGCATATGGAAAGCCCTTAGAACAGTGCCTGGCATACAGTAAACGTTCAATAAGTGTTAGCTCACTTCTTCCTTCTCAACGAATGTTAGCTCCTCATGAGAGCAGGGACTTTGTCTGATATAGTTCTGTATTCTCAGCTTCTGTTTTTCCCAGAGTAGGCATTCAGTAAATATTTGTTGAGTATATTAACTAATGAAAGCAGCTAGGTTTTGAGGTTGAAAGTCAAAGAGAATTTGTCCTAAGTTTTATAGCTAGTGAGGGAAGAACAGACCTCAGGTTCAGGGGAGGTTAGGAAGGTAGGAAAGAATCCTAAACTAAGATGAGAAGACACACATTCAAGTTTAAATTCTTCTAAGTCTCTGGGCATGGAGACTAAGGTTCTTTCCTAATTTATAAAATGGGAATAACTCCCAAGGTTATTCTGAGGATTAAATTAAGGTATATGCAAAAGTTCACAATAAACTACAAAGGGATATACAAATACATAATATTATTGATTTGTATCTCAGTGATTTTACCCATTGGATGACAATAAAATGATTCTATGAGAGTCTTGGAAGAAAGAAGCTTTAGCTAAAGATGTAAGTACTAAAAATATTCAACCCCAGAGGTACCACAGACATAGACTAATTTTTTCCATCTGTGCAGTTTAGGGTAGATTTGGCATATGGTCAATACCAGGAAAGAAAGAGACTATGGTTTAGGCTGCTTTTGAAGTTAAAAAAAAAAGCAGAAAAGGAAACTGTTTCCTTTTATAAGCATGAATGTTAAAATAGGAAAAGTCTTCATGGAGAAATTCACCACTTGAAGCCAGGCTATATGATCCCTCTGCTCTCCTACTTTCTCCCCTCCCCATTTATGTTCTAATTAGTTAGTTGTTTGAGACATCATGATTTATGTATTATGGTCACTTCCTCCTCACCAAAGAAAAGCAATATAGATTATCCTTTATCAGCCACATGTGAGTCAGAGATCACAAGAGCAGTTCTTTGTAGGGCAATCTCCCTAGATTAGTAATATTTAAAGACCTGCTTTCAGAGCCAGGGATTATTCAAAATACTATGGCTTTAAGATTAGGCCCCACCCAGGATGCCTCAACAGAGCCTGAGTTTGAGGTTGAGAAACTGACTTGAGGAAAAAGATAAAGGAGCAGAAAAGCCATAGCGGGTGAGATGATGACTCACTGCCCCTTCCTTGAACTTCAGGAATGACAAGATGGAAGAGGAAGAAAGAGGCAGTGCCCCACTGCAGACCAGATGTTCCATGAAAGACTAGAAATTCAGAGACCTTAAAGACTATATATGTTCTCAGCATAAAGTCAAAAGTTGTAATTTCCATGGTCAGTTGTTAAGTGCATCAAAGAAAGGACACAAGAAAAACTACACTTGGCTGCACTTCACCGTTAGAACGATCATCCTACGTCTGATTGTTTACTTTCCTGCTTAAAAACCTCAATAACTCCACTCTTAGACTAAATTTAACAATGGCATATATTCTTCTTCAGAACATGCCTGCAATCTTCCTTGTTAGTTTCATCTTCAAATTAATTCTTATTACACATCTTGAAGGTGTGACTCCGGGGAAAGGAAGTCCCGGGGCAAAATACCTCTGAAACTGAAATCAAAGTGAGAAATAAAGTTTAAAATCCGTTTTTTGCTTACCAACTGTGGTCTGGGGCCGTCTCTCTTTCCTGCTTGGCAGAAGCAAACCCAGCAGTTCCTTCACCTCTCAGGTTCAGATAAGCCCTCTGTTGCCCAGGTAATTACCCATTGATGTGGAAATGAACTTATCTCCACCCCTGAGGAACGCCTATTGCACTAAAGCCAGGTGAGATATTCTGGAAATATTATAATTTTACCCACAGAAGGTATGGGGGACCACTTGTAATGTACCAAATAAGCCAGATAATTTTAAATTCCAGTCCTTTTGTTTATACTTTTCTCTATGCCCGTAACTCTTCTCCTAGTTGGCAAACCCTTACCTGTGCCTCAAAGCCTGGTTCAAGTATTACTTCTTCTTGGTGACTTTCTCAACTCCTGTTCTCTCCTGCTACTCAGAATGATTATTCCTTCACCTCTGGAGTAATTGGACTTTAAGTGTGCTTTTGTTAAATCACTTAACTTGATACATTAGATAGACTCAGAGGGTTCTATTCTCTGCCGTGCTCACTGCATACTCTGTGAAGGTGAGTGTGAGCCTGTAATTGTGCAATTCTTGGTGCACTGTAGACGTGTAATACAAGTTTGTTGAATTGAATCAAATATTAGAAGAGGACCAAAACACAAGTGGATTTCTTAGACCAAGGGCTAAGATTGGAAAGTGTAATGTTAAATCCACATGTGTGATTTTGGTCTTACCAGAGTGTGTGTAATTTGCTTTCATTCAAAAAGAGTGTCATGAATACATTTCTCTAGATAAAACATTATTAATCCATTTTCGACTTAGAATTGGCTTTCCCATAACCCAGTTAGCCAAAAGGTGGCTGAGAAATTTGAAATATTCGCCAGCTGGAGTGGAATCACGTTTCGGGCTTGCTTCAATCAGCACACCTCTGTCTTGCTTTTGCTCCTCAAAGAGCCTCTCAGTCAACCATAGCCTTTGAAGGCGAGAGCAGACAGGAAAACAGATGAAATCTGTTGAATGTTAAACTTACCACATTCTCTAGCATTAAACTTTTCTTCTCTAATTAAACAAGTTGACTGAAGAAGTAAACAATGTAGTATCAAGTTATTTTTTTTATCTTATCCATGATGCCACCTTGTTCCAAAAAGTCTTTAAGAGAGGTTAAAGAAAAAAACCCCAAATCCAGAAACAAATTGTCCCACCCTCATCCGTTTGGTTCTTTCGCTGACCTGTCGGTGCAGATGGTCAGCACAAAAGACTTGGAAAAGTTTTCCAGGTACTAGGACTAGCATTTCCTCAAGCATCTTTCATCTTGATTTACTGCAAATGACTCTGTCAATCAACACCCACAGGTCGCTTTTACCCTAAGAGTCCATATGAGTTTGTTCAATTTTGAAAACAGTTACTGAGGCCCTTCATTGAGGGCACCTAGCAAGGTAGTTGTTACCTGGCATGTATCCTGGCTAAATAAAATCACAGCTCAGTCATGTCTGAAGGTGTTCAGGCAGTGCAGCATGAAGACCCAGAGCAGAAGCTTCTGAGTCAGTCTGTTTGTCTGAATCTGGCCACACCTCTGATGGTTGTGACCTTTGACAAGCTACTTACCCTCTCTCTGCTACACGTGTCTTATCAGTAAAAAAAAGGAATAATAGTGGTCCCACTTTCTGGGTTTGTGTGTGGCATAAGTGAATTAAATGTGTAAAGCATTTAGAACAGTGTCTGGAAACATGGGAAGCACCCAATAAATGTTAGCTCTTCTATTCTACACTTTTTTATTTGTATAAGAAAAGTGGGTATACTAAGAGAGTTTTCACTTTATTTTTAGGTAAGAAAAAAATTAAAGGAAGACTGGTCATTTTTCAAACAAAATTTTACTTACAAAACCATAACGTAGTCTGTTGTGGTATCACTATTGACAAAATGCCTCCAAGCTGAGATATTAGCTAAGGAAACACATTGATTTTTAGCTGTACGTACAACCAGAATCCAGCACCATCTGAGTTTCCTATTCCTATGTGGCTCTGAATGCAGCTTCAACAAACAAACAACTCTTTTTATACAATACAGTGGCTTAAGCAAACCACTTCAGTTTTTTTCTATTTAAGGGTTCGTCTGAGACTACTCACATCTAAAATCTGCTATTTACATGGAAATCCCTAGAGAATGGGATAGCTTAGACAGAAGTTTAGTTCATCTGGCTTTTATAATACAATGTCCATATGACTTAAGAGGAATGTAAATAAATAATATTGGTCAACAGTACATATTGATAATTTTCTGACAAATTCATTTATGTGATGTCATGCTGAGGAATCAAGACGATTTTGCCACACATTTAATATATTCTATTGGCTGATTCACAAAGTCTTGCTCCATATTCAAGTAGCTTTCACCAATATAACATAGGATAACCGGTACCCATGGAAACTGAACAGCCTGTTTTTAAAATTTCCTGGTCAAACTCTAATTCCCATTTGAATTTGCCATGTATGCGTGGTTATATGCATGGTTGATGTGTGTGTAGGTATTAATGCCCTTTATTCAGGAATGTAAAATTAATGGTATTTGGTTTCTAGTTATAAGAAAAACTCTCCCTATTTGGGAGGAAGCTGAGTTACACGTGAGAGACTCTTCTATCTGAATTTAAGAATACACCTATACTGGGTAGAGAGGTGGAGAGAGAAGGAGAAGTAGAAGCAAAAAAGAAAAGAACTACATTGGCTCAAATTAAACTCAGGTAATTAATATGAGATGGCAAATAAATAAATCAACACATATCTCATTTTTTTTTCAAAAACAGAAATCACTGGCAAGTCCTCATTAATAATTTTAAAGTTGATCCATTAGTATATATTTTACAGAGGAAACAGTGTGAATATTATATATATTGTAATTCCACTCATCTAATACACTCCTCCGTTGGGATGTCTAACAAGTCTTCATCTGTATTCTCTTCTATCTCTGGCAAATTGCCCCAGAGTAGGAAGTTTATACCTGAAAATAAAAGGTCATAAAATTAGTTAGTGCTGACCACTGTTACAAATCAGAACATGATATATGAAACCTTGTATGTTAACATACTTACATTAAACCATAGTGTTAGCAGTTAAGAGAAAATTTATTAAAGAGTGTACCGCAGATAAAATTCCCTAATATTACTTATCTAGAACATAAACTTTCCTTAAACCCTTGTAAGCAAGAGCTTGAATTCTAGAATCTTAGAACTCAAAAGGATTTCAGGAGCCCACCTTCTCAAACCCTGCCTCCACCTATATTACACCATGATCACTATACCCTGAAAATTTTCAAATCTATTTAAGTGATTTTTAAGAATGGGTATCACACAAGATCCTTCTAGATTAAGTATCTCTTTGCAAGGTACGGGGAAAAGGCCTGAATAAGTCCCTTTATCTCCCGAACAAGCATGGTAGTAGCTGGTGGCTTTTTTCTGATTAAGAAAGAGCAAGGTTTTGGAGCCAGTTATAATATGAACTGCAGTCCTCGTTACAGGTGTGTTTTAGGCTAGAGGCTATCAAGGTAGATCTGTAAACTTTACAATCAGCTGTAGCTGTCAATACAATAAACAAAACAACAGGCTGAAGTCTCATTGTGAAAGGATGCTCAGACTTCACATTGAAGACTGCAGCTCAGGTGTATAATGCAAGACCACATACATGACAGAAGATCAAGAGATGGTTTATTTTGGGCATGTACTATAATCTATTTGAAAGTACTAAATTAGAAAAAATGTACCATTATCAATTGACGTATAAGAGAGCCAGTGAAGTCCAACCAGAAAAGCAAAGGCTATCCAGTTGTCGGTGTGGGCCCAAGGACTCAGAAGCTCTGGATACCCACTGCACACACACGGAGACGGTGGCCACATGGTGGAGTGAGTCAGGGTTTGGAGGTCTGATTTCAATCTAGTTTCCACAATGACCAGTACAACATGGATATTTTTACTACTTTTACTAGGAATGTATGCAGCCACAGATAATATATATTATTGTTTTGTATATTGTATGCAGCCACAGATAATATATATCATTGTTTTGTACATTTAAATTTTTTACTGCATGGTATTACATGTCTTTTCTAATTTGCTTTTATCACTCAACATTACATTTTTGAGATTTACCGATGTCCACATGTGTAGGTTTAGCTCATTTCTTTTCATTTCTATAGAGTATTCCATTTGTGAATAAAAAAATATACACACACATGGACATGCATACACACACACACACATATATATATATATATACACACACACTCGTATAGAAAATGCAGCCCATCTTTCATCCCTTCCTCTAAGTGGCCATTTTGCACAAATGTCCAAGGAGACAAGGATTGTTGCATTGTTGAGACAGTGGAAACAATCAACTGTTTCTCTTGGTTGAGATATTGGAATCCAATCAGACAAGAAGTTCATATTTGTTTGCTGCCGGTGGGATAGAGATGTCTATCATATTATTTTCTATAATTTTCTGTGTTTGAATTGTCTATAATAAAAAATACTTTTACCCCCAAGAATGAATGGTGTCCCAATTCCGGTAACATGGCGCCCAAGAGCTGACAGGATAGTAAGGAATTACTAGGCCAAAATCTAAGGGATAGTTAGAGGAGCACTGAAGTCAATGTGCCTCTGAGGGTAGTCTCCAGTCCCAGGGAATCTGAACTGAGGTTTCCCAAACCTCCTCAGGACAGTTTCAGGAAATCAGGTCTCCATGTAAAGGCTAGCCTAGAACATAGACTTCTTGGGGCCCTTTCTGTCTAAACATTCTAGAATTTTAAAAAGCCTGTGTATGTGTTCCTTTGATGCTGCTGATTCAGGTGATCCAGGGACAGTTCTAACACCATGGGAAACCCTGTTTTATATGAAGCATCTAAAAAATCTAGCTTTAAAGCACAATATTAGGATTACAAAGGAGAAGTTTGATATTTTTGGAGTCAATACTAAGAGGCACGAGTAGGTCAGCACAATTGGTTCAAAGGAAAAAAAATAAACTAAGAGACTGGATCTGACAGAAGCAGCACCTTCCTTTCTCTGTCAAGAAGGGAGGAAGGAAATCCTGAGATACATCTGTTTCTCACGGATTAGATTCAATGCGAATGCAAGAATGCTGAACTTTTATCTTTGAAAAATTGACCAATATTAAAAAAAGTAAATCAAAATTGAAAAATCTCCACCCTGTGTTTTGAATTCTATGAAGCAGGAAAAACAGTATCAAAGCAGAAAGTTCCTTTAATGTGTTCCATGAGTAACAAGAATATAGAATTGGAGGCCTAAATTAGGAGCCAACATCTCACTTAGGGGAGTTCAGATAAGTCCTCTCTCAAAAATGGCCTTCTTAACATACTAGAGTCTTAAATTAAGACCTCCAAATGATGGGTTGAGAGCCACAATTGAACACCAGGTGACACAAAAAATCACAGTCTTTAAAATCCAAGCATAATTGGAGGGTTTTAAGATCCTGACAGCCTAGCTTACAATTCATGATCTAGTCTGTGAGGGCAAATCATACTTTGGAAAAAGGAATATATTTGAAGTTCTGAGGAAGACCAAAACATGTATTTAAAAACTGAGGGTGTTAGTGTTAACTTGGATTGTCAAGTTCTTTAATATTGTTCTGTAAACTAAAGGGTCTAGAAACTATAGTTCCCACTAAAAATTAACTTAGTCTGTTGTGTAAATAGATATTAGACTTGAGAACATGTGCCCTGTAACAAAACTGAATGGCTTCAGACAATATAAAATGTGTTATGTAAATATCCTTTAAGATTTGGTTGTATATTTTCCTACTAAATAATTACTGCAACATATTGGTATTAAACATTTCCTTGACTAAAATGCCATCATAATTTATTAACATAGATATCAAAATGTCATCTTTTATCTGGAAGTAATATCACCAGATACAGAGGTTACCTAGTCATCCTCCCTTTCAACTCCCCACTGCTCTAGCCTCTACCCCGCCCCTCCCTTTCTTATATACACACACTTGACTATCAAATCTAAAATCTTCCAGAATTCTCTGGAGTTATTACATGCATCAAGGCAGCAATTTAGAGCAATCAAAATATTAATTGTAAAAGGCCAAGAAGTCCAGCCAAGTTTGAGCCTCTTAAATCCAATGATGAAAACAGAAATGGCAATGAATTTTGGCCAAGAGTTTCCATAAGTGAATGTTTGGGATAAAAGGACTGAAGTTTTACTCTAGTGGATTCTACCTAGGTAAGAAGGTCTCAGAAGGAGTCCTGAAATGATCTACTGGGAGTTTCACTCAGGTACTGACAGACCAAATGTTAGAGGAATTTCTGAGAGAATTGTGGCTTACCCGTAGAATCTAGTCTGTTAATACCATAAACTGACTGGCTGTGAAACATCCAGAAATGTCCGTTGTTGCAGGAAAGAAGGCACGAACAACATGGGACAATGACATGATAACCTACAGTGTTCCCACTAAAAAAGAAAGTAAATATTAGATACCATTGTAATACTTGTCCATATAAGCATTTTTATGTGCTCATTTAAACAGACCATGTAAAGACCTCATTTCCTCCCTTACTGGGATTTTTGGGATGGGCGCTACTCTCATAATGGTTAATGTTCTACTGTCATATGGGAAATTAGTCTTCAAGTTAAGCTAAATAATACTGATGCATTCTCCATTTCTTTGCTAACATTATTTATGCATTCTCCCTTCAGAAGCTAGCTTCTGGATGCCATAAGGTTGTGATTTGTTCTGTAAAACACCCAAAATTTGTACAAATTTATTAAATAAACTCAGATCTGTGTGGGTGAAAGGTTTCTGCTATCCGCAGGACTGTGGCAACTTGGGTTCTTGTATGTTCTAGCTCCATGCCAGCACCTAAAAACTGTTTCAGCAGATGGAGGAGTAGGAAGACAGCATGAGCCACTGTAAACCAAACACAAGCTGGCTGCTCTAATTTTAGTGTCAGTGTTTTTGAAGGAATTCAGAAATAAGGCAAATCCACAGCCTCTAGAGAAAGTTGCAAAAGTTTTACTGCCTTCAGGATTGTCCACCAGATTATAAGTACCTCACTCACAGATTTTTTTCCCCTATCTGGCCACTATTAAACAGAGTGGATATATGGGGAATGTTTTAGCTAATACTTAAAAAACATGATAACATGAACTGCTTATACTGAGTTGTAAAAATTCTTATTATAGTGTGTTCCTACCCTGTGAGATGTGGGAGTCAATCACTTTTTGTGAGGCCCTATAAGAAATACTATAAAAGGTACCAGCCTACCTCAAATACATCTTCTAATCGTAATCTGCTTGAAAGGCAAACAAATGAAAACAAAAATTGTTCTTGGACTAGAATAACTGGCAGTTATTCGTAAGACGATATTTCAAGGGTAAATTCTGTGGCTTTCATTACCACCCATATTCAGTCACTTACACACCAATCAGCTAATGTTTACGGAGCATCTACTCTGTGTCAGGTATTATTATAGGTGCTGGGAATACAGCAGTACAGCAGTAGACAAAGTCCTTGCTGTCAGAGGACTAACACTCTAGAAGGGACACATCACATCATTTTGCTCCCTTGTTAAAACCCCTTCGGTGGCTTCCCATTGGCCAAAATGAAAACAAACAAAAAAAACCCTTTATATCAAGGACTAGATCTGTGCTAGCCAAAAGGGAGCTACCGAGCACTTGACACTTGGCTAGCCTGAACTGAAATGCGCTGTGAGTGTAAAAAATTCACCAGATTTCAAAGACTAAGGACAAAAAATAGAATGTGATTGTTTATGTTGGTTGCCTGTTGAAATAATATTTTGGACATACCGGGTTAGATAAAATATATGATTAAAATTAATTTCACTGTTTCTTCTTACTTTTAAAAATGTGGTTACTAGAAAAATTTAAATTACATATGCAGCTTGTGTATTTCTATTGGTCCACGGTGCTCTGGAATGTCTGGGATCTGACGACACCTCTAATCCACTCATCCGACTCTCCCTGGATGTTCACAATGTTTCAGCCACACTGGCCATCATCTTTTTATTCCAGGAACATGTTAAGCTTCTTCTTGTCTTGGTTTCTCTGCACTGGCTGTTCCCTCCACCTAAAATATTTTCCCTCTGGCTCTTGTTCATGCTTTAGGATTCAACTCCAATGTTACCTTCTCGTGAGACGGCTTCCCTGATTTAGATTTGCTATCTAAAATAGCTCCTACCCATTCTCCCAGCCTCTATTATTCATTATTATTATTTCCTTTGGAGCACTTCCCACCCTATTCAATATCTTATTAATTTAAATATCTTATTGATTGATTAGTTGTCTTCCCACTAGAATATGATGTCCAAAGGCCAGTGACTGTCTTGTTTTAATGCTGTGTTTCCAGCCCCTGTAACAAAGATTAGCCCGTGGTAAACCTCAGTCTATAGTTTGAATGAATGAATGAAATGAAATAGTCATTAGCACATAAGAAGAGTTTGCTAATTTAAATGATTAAGATTATAATTTATAACCCAAGCTCCATTTAAATGAGACTATCTCAACTTTCCTTTCTCTAAAATGGGGCTAATAACACTTGAGTCTATCTGCCTCTCAAAAGATAACAGTAATGGCTCTCATCCTTGTTGTAATTTATAGTTTACCAAGCCTTTTAACATTCATAATTAATTTGATCTTCACAACAACTCTATTAGATAAGCACAAAGATATTTTTAATTTCTATCTTCTTAAGAAATTAGATAAGGAAACAGATGTTCAGAGGTTTAGCAGCTTAAGTTTACTCAAGATCAGAGAGAGAGTAAGGGTAGGACCAGGGTTCAAACCTGGTTTTTATAACTGTAAATCCAAGTATCACCCCCTCACCCAACTTCATTACCTTTTCTAAACATTAAAGCAGTTATCTGTCAGTGCACGTTGAAAAATTGTAAAATTGTATACAAATGGAAGGTGTCACAAGCCCCTTTAAAAAAAACACCTCTAAGTAACAAATGGTTTTTCAAGGCTCACTGTATGGGTTATAACCCGTCCTTGATGCAGCCCACCCTCTGCACTTTGGTGTCAACACCCATCTCCCAAACCCAAGGCTATCTAGAATTTCTATTGTCACAAAATACCATTTCAAACATGCGATGTCCTTCAATTTGCATTTGCAGATTTCAGTGAAATAGCTTCTTCCAATGAAGTCCACTGCACTGGGGAGGGAAATGGGTAGAGATGGTCAAATGTACTTAAAAAAAATTTGTTGCAAAAAACTCAAAGCATAAAATTGACTAACTTAACTATTTCTTTAAGTGTGCAGAAGTGTTCAGAAGTGTTAAGTGTATTCATGTTGTTGTGCAATGAATCTCCTGACCATGTTCCTCTCCCAAAACTGAAACTTTGTATCTGTTAAACAATTCCCCATTCTCCCCTCCCCTGGTCCCTGGAAACCACCATTCTACTTTTTTGCTTCTATGATTTTGACCACTTTAGGGACCTCGGAGCAGTGGAATCATACAGTATTTGTCTTTCTGTGACTGTCTTATTTCTCTTAGCAGAATGTCTTCAAGGTCCATCTATATTGTAGCATTTGACAGTATAGGCTTCCTTTTTAAGGCTGAATAGTATTTCATTATATGCATATATCATGTTTGTTTATTCATTTATCTGTTGATGAACATTTGGGTGGCTTCCACCTTTTGGTTATTGTGAAAAATACTGCTAAGAACACGGGTGTGTGCAAATAACTCTTCTAGATCCTGCATTTAATCCTTTTGGTTATATCCCCAGAAATAAGATTGCTGGATCATATGGTAATTCTATTTTCAATTTTTTGAGATTCTATTTTTCAATTCTATTTTCAATTTATTTTCTCTGGCAGCAGCACCATTTTACATTCCCACCAATAGTACCCAAGGCTTCCAATTTTTCCATATCCTTGCCATCAATGTACTTTCGATTGTGATTTAGACCCAAAGAGCTGAGAGGCTCTAAAGGAGAACTACAGACTACCTTGTATGAGTCAGTTAATATTTGTGAGCTTACTATAAATATGACAAACCTTCCTTTTAAAAAACTCTTATTTGTTCATTAATTCACACATATCTTAGCACATTAATCCACCACCATTATAATCCCTCCAAAGAATAGACAATAGGAAAGACCTGATACAATTCTAGATTCTGGCCTAAGTCTAATAATTCAGATATCTGAGCCCTCCTTATGACTGTCTTATTACTTACCAGAACTATTGCAAAGATGAATGGGTTAATAGTTTAAATTTGTGTGCACGTATGTGCTACTAAAAAGAAAAAAGCACTTAGACGACAAATCATAGAATCTTTGTAAAAGTAGGTTCTAGATTTATTGTCTAATGCTTTCTTTTTGCAACACACACATAGGTACTTAGACTATTAACCATTTATCTTTGCATTAAATGAGAGCCTTTGGCTTTGCCATTAAGCATGACTACACTTAAACCAATTCAGAAAAGATTTAGAGGGAGGAAGAGTTCACAGCTTTAAGTACATTAAAAAAATTTTAAGTTTATATCATTATCACAAAGTTCATTTTAATGTATTATGATTATTAGCCTGTGTCCTCTGGCACTGTCCAGAGATAGCTAGCTGTCCAGCCATAGTCTGGAAAATTACTCTTTCACGGTAATGATAGTTTCAATAAAGAGCCTAAATCTTAAAAATCATGTAAAGGCACATATATGTTGACTATAGAAAGAATCTTTTAGAGCTAGGAAAAGTACACTTGAGTAAAATAAAACGGTTATTTTTCCAAATAGGAAGCAAATTTTTTCAGGACTCTATGCCTGGAAGTGGGTAGTGACTGAAAACAGAATTTAAAAGTGTTTAATTATGCAAATGATTCCATAATATCCAAAATAGCTTTATGGGAGACAAGGATTATTTTAGAGGTGTCTGTTTTATCCCATAAAAATATATTTAAGTCTTTCTCATTCAGAAAGAAAGAGAGATTTTTGAGAAAAGAACACTGAATTAGACGGACAATGGATTTGATTCAGCATGCCACTTACAAATAATGGTAGGAAATTATGTTTTCTGGTGTAAAACTTTTTGGATAAAAACGAAAAACTTAAATGACCTGTCCTCTCCAACAGTACAGAAATCCTTGCTTGAATTTACCTGGAGTCTAGAGGTCATGGACTTGATCCAGTGAGCTAGAATGGTTAGACAGGGCACAGCGCCAGGGACCCAATTTAAGAGATGTGGTCACATGACTCTAATTGAACTAGAAACATTACCTCAGGACCGGCCACTCTGGCTAAACCCCAGACTTTGTCCAGACGGTCTGCCCCCTTAGTTATTATACTCCAAGGGGATCATCAGATTGTTGGGAGTGGCTGGAACACAAAAATGATAGCCTCCTTGTCGACTCCCAGCGGTCCAAGCCATACACTTTTCCCATTTAGTTAAAGGCTACCGTTGCCCGCTACTAGCGTGACTTACTTGGTAGGAGGGATGTCTGTAGAGAAAAGGTCTATTTCAGTATCAGCCAGCAAAACAGCCTTCATTCCCCTAGAGCTGAGCACTTGTTTACAGAATTTGCAACACAGGATGGACACGCACCGGTCCTTGAAACTACAGTTGCTGGTAGACATGGCGTCCCAGGAAGGTTGCAATGTGGGACTTTGAAAAAGAGAACTAGAGCAATAGCTTTCCTAGTCTGATGCCCCGGTCTAATCAAATTGAGAGGCCTCGAGCTTTTCTCAGCCCTAAGACTGGGAAGAAATTAATTTGTTCTGTTTTCCCCTGGGAAGCTAAAAGTAGTATGCATTGAGTAGGAACAGGGGAGAAGCAGCAAATCTGGCTTTTTAACTTTCGGGGAAGGGAGTGGAGTATGAAGTGGGGAGGCAGGCTGCAAGGGGCCTCGGGAACTTCTCCGCAGGTTTTCTTGACGCTTAAAAGGATCCCCCGTTGGTTAGCTCCGGCCGCTTTAGCGATTCCCTTAGCTTTCTCCAGTACAGCTCCTTGATTTAAAACTCCCCTCTCCTAAGGCCCTCCCTCGGAGCTCTCCAATTCCTCCCCGGGGATCGCTGGCTAAGCCTCCCTAACTAAGCCTCCTCTTTGGAAATCTTCCTCCTTTCCCCAGGATTCGGAAATTCCCTCAGCTTTTCCCACCGGGACAAACCCTGGTTCTCCTTAGTCCTCCCGGGACCCTCCTGGGGTAGGCTTGCTCGCGAGTCCCTCGCTTCACTTCTCTCCCGGCAGCCCCCGGCCCTCAGCGTGCTGGCTCTCGCGCCGTCTGCCCCCCGCCGTCCCCTCAGCTCTCTCCCGGAGAGGTTCAGAGGGCTCGGTGGTGTTGGTGGGGCGGGGCACAGGTCGTTTTTTGGGCTCAATCGGCCTTGAGGTCTCCGTCACCGAGCACGCCGGCTTTTGCTCGCTCTTCCGCTCTCTTAGCCTTTCCAACTGGCTGTCAGTTTGAATTGCCAGCGCTGCGCACCCATTGGAAGAAGTAGAGCTCGCCCACATCCCGCATTGGAAGGCTCGGGAGCCGTCCCCTGAAGAGATCCTAGTGGTGTGGAAACATTACGCCCCGCCCTAGTAACGGTGCCGAGATCGGTTCGGCTTTCTGGATGGCAGATCCTGACTCCACCTCCGATCTCATTGGCTGGCTCTGGAGATTTGGGCTATTCCCTACTCCCGCCCTAGTGAAACAGGCGAGGCACGCCCTTCGCCTTTCTTATTGGAGGACGTTCTACAGTCCCCACCGATATCTACTCTCTATTGGCTAGAATTCTCCGCAACGCCCCTCTCTGCCCCAGTCCAATTGGTCGCGCCTTCTCTCAAGAGTTTATGTTTGGTTGTTGGTTCCATCTTAATCCCTCCCATCAGTTCTACTTCACGGTTCGGCAACTGCGGGAGGAACTTATTCTGTGACCACGCCTCTGTAGTGCTAGTCACACCTCCAAGTTTCGGCAGCCCCGCCTCCTCATTCCTGACCTCTCGGATTGGCTATTCCTATTGGTTACAGGCCCTATCGGTCGCTAGTAAACGGGCGGTGATTGGCAAGGGGGTGGGCTCTGCTTCCCGGCGGGGTCCTGCGGAGTTGGCGGAGGTTCCTTAGGGGACTGGGGGACCGGTCTGCGTAGAAGCGGGTGGCGGGGAAGGGAGAACTCTGAGTAGGAAGCGGAGCCGGGGGCCTGGGACCCGTCGCAACAAAGCCAGGTAAAGGCTCCTTTCCCCTCCCCTTTCTTTTTCCAGGCCGCCGGACTGAACAAACCCGGGCAGGGGCGGGAAGGAGAGGAGCGGAGCGGATGCTGCTGGCGGCATCGCCTTAGCCCTGCTGCCCGGAGTCCCTCAGACTCCCTCCCCGCAAGACCCTCTCCAAATCTCCCAGTGCAGCCCATAATACTTCTCAGGATTGCCTCTCTCCGCCTTTCACTTCACAGACTGGGACTCTGCCCTGGCTCACGTGCCTCCTCGCAGCCTGCACCCAGCCCCCTCTCCAAGCCCTCTGCACTCGGGCAGCCCTGGTCCACCTTTGGGCAACCGCCGTTGGCATCACGCGTAACAACCGGCTGCCCTCTTCCCCTGTCTCCGAGCCCTGGGCAGACAGCGGGTTTCCAGCCCAGGAACCAGGAGGGTGGGTATTCCGCCCTGCTTCCGGGGCTCTTCCCCTGTCCCAGCCCCCTGCCCACCCTGAATGGCTCTTCCTCGCGTACTCTTGTTCCCAGACTCAAAGTTACCAACATCCTTGCGCTCCATGTAACATCGCGGTCCACTAAAGTCCCCTAACCTCCTTCCCAAAGAAATCCTTCCCTTGCCCTCTCCCCGCCTTCCAAGCGTGTGCAGGAGGTCCAGTTATTCCTGGTTCCCGTGCAGCCTCTGGACCCCACCTCGCAGCCCCCTCCCGCTTCCTGCCCGACTGAACCACTGCGCCGCCTCGGCTCCCTCTTCCTCCCTCAGTGCGGCCCTTCCACCAGGAGCGGGAAGCAGGAGACACCAGCGGGAGCTTCCTCCTCCCGGCCAGGAGAGGAAAAGGGGGCGGCCAAGGAGGGAGGGTCGTCGCTGCGGCAGGCCGGGGAGCGAGACGTCCAGCTCTGCGCTCGCTTCCTTGCCGCCTCCTGGGCCTTGGCCGGGGCGTTATCTTCTCCGGCACCTCCCCTTGCAAGGAGTCGGGACTGCGACCCTCACCGACCCTCCCACCCCCAGCCTGGGATTGGGTGCGGTATCTGGGATATCTGGGTTTGGGTGACAAAAATATTGGGGGTGGCATTTACAGTCATTGTGGTCTCTGGCTTGGGGGAAGCGACGACTGCCTTCCGCCCCCCCTCCCCAGCCGCCTGGTTTTCCCGACTCCGACCCTTGCTTCTAACCCGTTTCCTGCTTCTGCCGACCACATTGTTTTCCTGGATGTGTCCCGTGCCGAGCGGGCTTTTTCCTGCAGATCTCCCCCCACCCCACCCCCCGCAACGTTCTGCTGCCAAGAGAAGCTAGTAACCCAAAACAAAACAACTAGGAGGGGGGAGGGAGGGGAAGAAAAGTTGTGCCCGGGTGGCTTATCCCTCCCCGGCTTTGATCCCCTTTGCTGTCCAGGGAGTTGCCCCAGCCGGGGGTCAGGGGCCGCGTCCAAGGCTGGGCCGGGAGGTCTCCCTCCAGCTGGCCGCTGCCCAGCGCCGGCGGGGCTCGGGAGGCCGCTGAGGTGCCGCAGTCCCCGCCCGGAGCCCTGCGTTCCCGCCGCAGTCCCCACCCGAAGCTCGCGCAGGCGGCTGCTCCGAAGTGTTTTCTTTCAGCCTTAAAACAAAATCCGGAGGGAGCTTCCTTCCACCCTACCTCGCCTCGCGTCGGGCCCGCCGGCGTTTGGCTGAGATGAATGGGCCCAGGCCGGGCTTTGAACAACGTCCCCTACCCCACCCCTGCCGTGATTAGGATCTGCGCTGGGACTGATCTCCCCCTCCTCTTTTCCCTGCATTTACAGGCGAGTGAACCAGAGCAAACGACTTCCGATCCAGTCCGAGCTGCTGCGGCTCCCGTTTGGGATTTGATTTGCAGCATCTTCGAGCCTGTGCAACAAAAAACCGCGAAGCACGCCCAGCCCTCCCCCGGCACCCCGATACGCACCCATTCCCTCCCAGGGACACAGCTGGGCGCGTCCACACCCCCGCACCCCCCACACCATGTTGTGCGGAAGGACTTCCACTCCCCGCCTGTGTCGTTGATGTCAGACCCCAGGCCAGCCTCCGGGCGCTGCAGTTCTCCCGGCTAATGCTGAGGCTGCGGCTTCGGCTCTAGCAAAAACGCACCAGCCGCCGCGCCCGGCCCCAGCGCCTACCGTCTGCATGTGCCCGCCGTAGCCGTCTGCCCAGCCCGCAGCCCGCGCTCCCCGGAGCGCTGGAGACCACCGCGGGGGGCCCTTCTGCCCTGGGGAGAAGCGCTCTTGGAGGTATTGATTTCGGTGTTGGATTTTTCCTGTGGATCTATCAATTCACAATTTGAATTTGGAAGAAAGAAGGAAAACATGACGTCTCCAGCCAAATTCAAAAAGGATAAGGAGATCATAGCAGAGTACGATACTCAGGTCAAAGGTAAGGCCTTTGAAAAATAGCATAATGCATATGCTCAGTGGACTATCGAGGCATATATTTCCACTGTGATTTGAAGGATGGTCATTTCTTTGGGTGGAGCAGGTGAGGACAGGCTGAGCCCAGAGGTGGCTTCATAGGTGGATCTGAACCTCCCAGGGATGGGCTGTGACAGGGGCCACAGGCTCTGGAAAGGAATCATCAGTGGGCTTTGGGTTTGTGTCTGTAGGGCTGGTGGTTCTTTTTGGCTGGATAGGGTGGGAGGAGCTGCTGAAGGGTCTTGGAGAGAGAAAGGCAGCAATTGCCTCTGGGTGTCTGGGTCAGGTTTCCTTGAAGGACAAGTGAAATCTGACAGGTGTTTGAGAATTAATTTCTAGAGGGTGAAGAGGAATCCAGGTAGAGAATGTACCTTCTCAATTCAGAGAGTCCTGAGAGAGGCGGGGTTTTATCTGATGCACTCTATCAAAACATGACATTTGCTATGGCATCGGACGCATAAAGTCTGTAGCCACCTTGGGTGCACCTTTTACCCACCTGGTCTCTGGCTGCTCTGCATTCAGTCAAGAGGTTTGAGAACAGAAAGAATAAGGCCACTCACACCCAGTCTCCACCCTCACCTAAACCTGAATGGGGTTGGAGTGTTAGGGTTGCTGGGTGCTGATTCTGGAGAATGGGAAGATATAATTGTTTAACCCTTCTGTGTGGTTGCTCTCTGCTCCAGAATACGTGCCTCTAAAGGCCCACTTCCCTCTGCAGAAATATGAAGGGGAAGACAAAATGTGGGACTGGAGAAACCAAGTGACCTGTCTGCACATGTAGTTGACTGCTTGACTTGGCACATGAATCAAAGCCCCTTCCCGGATAACCTTTTATTTTAACCAGTAATTCCCATAGGAGGGGTTCCTGCCTATTAAAGAGCCCTAGCATGTTTGTGCAAGGCACTGTCCCTTCCTGGCCAGTCACTGCAAGAGCCATGTGGCTCTAGCCCATTGAGACCTCAGCTGGAGAGTGGGAGAGGTGGGTGGCCTTGGAGGTTACACCACATGGTTGGAGCTCTGGGTTTTCCTTTGTTTCAGAGTACAGAGGGAGGGGCCCCTCCTTTTTTCCCTGCATCAATGCAAGGAGACCTTTTCCCATCATAGAGGACTTGGGAAGGGCCCTGTCTCCCCTCTCATGATTGTCTGAGGTAGGGGTAAGGATAGGGGTAGAGTTTGGAAGGGGCCTCTGCCTTCTCTCTGGGAAGGTTGGCAGGTAGTTTGAAGTCCCACTGTGCCTGTAGGATCTTTTTAATGTCATCAGCTTGGTCCATGCTGTAGGTGCCCTGAGGGACCTTCTATCCACTTGGCGACAAATACTGGTGGGTTTATTACAGAGGTGGGGGAGTTGACTGATTGGTAGCTTCAGTTGAACTGGGATTGGGAGAGGTGTGGTTGTGAGTTAAAATTGAGGTCTTGGCCTCTTGTCACTGTTCAAAATCTGGGCCTGTTTTTGTAAACAATAGGCCACTGGCCTCTGTGTCCTGTCCAGATGCACTGCATTCTGCTCCTGGAATCCCCCCTGCAGTTTTAACCAGATATGTCATTCTTTTTTCTTTTTTTAACACATCCTATTCTTAACTGTTGCCATAGGGAGTGTTAATAACTTTGACTTTCCCAGATTTCTCTCCACAAGCACACCATTTGACTAAGGTGCAAAGTGATTTTACATGTTTATTTTTTGGAAGGTTGAGGCTGATAGGTGTTAATAGAACCGTATCTGCCAATTCCTTATTGGTGAAGAATTTCTCACGAGTGTCTCAAAATGAAACACTTTGTGTATTTACAAACATTGCTCATTGAGATGATGTAATGCAGTTGGCTCTTTGGGGTTTCTCTTCAACCTTGCCACAAGCAAGGAGCTGTTTGGTTTTGCTCTGACATTTTTCCATTGACACCATTCAGGATCATAGAATTTTATGGGTGCCCTAGCATGACGTCTTACTCAGAGAAGGTGCACATTGAATGCTTATGAAACTGGTTTGAATGGTTTAACCCTTCATTTAGAGCCAAAGAGAGTATAGAGAAATTAAGAAGCTTGTCCAAGGTCACACAGCTAGGTGGTGGTAGATCTGAAACTAGAAGCCGGTTACTGACTCCCAATTCTCTATTCCATTCTATTCACATTTATTGTGAAACATGATCTACCCAAAGTAGGGGGGAAAAAAATCCTTAAGAATCCAGAATTTGTCAATGAATAGAAGTAGTGGTAATGATAATATAGATCCCATTTGGGGTGCTCATTGTGTTCTGTCCTGTCCTGAGTGCTTTATATGAATTGTCCTGTGTAATCCTTCATATATTATTTCATCCTCCATTCATGGCATGAAGAAACTGAGGCTTAGAGAGGACAAGCCCTCCCAAGGTCACACAAGCAAACCAGAGCAGCTTGCCTCCATGTCTATATTTGTCAAGTATTTATTGAGTGCATTCTATGTGGTCTGGGGGCCGGCAGTGTAGCAGGAAACAAGACAGAAGCCCCCTCCTGTACATTCTACAACCTGTGTTCTCTGTGGAAATGCAAAGAACTTGGAGACAAAGGACCTGCCGGGTTCTGGGTTGGCTCTGCTCCCCCACTTGCTGGAGGCCCTCAGTCGGAATTGTTAGGAGTTTCAGCTTTTTATATGTTATATGAGATTCATAGGGCTGCCAGTCTTAATTCTCTTACAGATGCCAAGATAAAAAAGAAAATTGCTATTTCGGTCTGGTGGTTATGAGCATAAGTGTTTGAGTCAGAGGGATTCAGGTTAAAAGCTCAGTTCTGCCACTCACTTGCCTTGCACCTCGGGCAGGTTGTCTGAGCCTCAGTGTCCTAAACTGGAAAATAGGCAAAACAATATGCATTTCCTAAGGTAGCTGTGAGGATTCAGTGGGGGTGCTATATAACAGCCATTTAGCACAGTATCTGGTAGTTAGTCTGTTAGCGGGCCTGCCTTCTTGCTCAAGCTCAGTTGGGCTGACCAGTAAAGCCTCATTGCCTGTTCATTCCCAAAGGGCCAGCTATTAAATGATAGGAAACAAATCTAGAATGGAACTTCAGTTATAGTGTAAGTTCCTGCACTAGTAGCAAAAAGTATCGTGGGTCAGTTACAAACCCTCTAGACCTCAGTTTCCCTTTCTGTATAATGAACAGCTTAACTGTGTCATCCATCACTGGCCACTGCTGTTTTGGGTCTCTGACCAGAGTCCTGGGTCCTGCTTTTCAGTCAGAGTGGTTTGAATCAAGTGGGCTCTAAGGGGACTTTGTGGCACCCTGTCTGTGCTGTGGTTTTTGCCTCCATTTAAACCACGTGACTACATGTGTCCAGAAGGACTTCTGAGGCTGCTGCCCCATCTCTACCTCAGTGGGGTTTTCTGAGGGGCGTGCCTGCTTAGCCTGCCTCATAGCCGCCTTCTTAAAAACCATCATTGTTTCTGGTTTGTGGGTGTTCAGATGCCTCTGAAAGTTCATGCCTCTCAATGTCTAATTCAAAAGCAGTAATATTCTTAGTGCTTTTCTGTGGCACCTTCCAATTTACAAAGCACTTTCATCTATTTTAATTTCTGGAAATTCTTGACAACCGTGGTCAGATTCATGAGTATAACCTGAGGCCTTTTGGCCTCTAGTCTGTTAGCTTCTTTTGGGATTGGAGTAGTGAAAGGTGGTAAGGTGCAGGGCGTAGTCACCAGAGGTGATAGGCAGCCTGGTATTTGGGTGAGCCGGCATCCTGGTATACTTGCCCAGTTACGGTCCTTTTTTATTTGAGACCCCCTTTCCTTTACCATCTCCATACCTGGCGTTTTTACAGTCCCCCAGAAAGCTTGAGATTGACAGTTAATGCCTACCTTCCAGGAGGCATCGTCTGAAACAGTGTGGCACTGTGTGCTGAGCAGTCAAATTCTCTTTCTTCAGAACATTAGGGGTCTTGTCTTCTTTTTTTTTTTTAATGTCTTAGAAGAACAGTGTGTGTGCACCAGAGCTGAGAAGTGAAATTTTGTAATTTCCATCTGGAGCATTTTGATAGAAAAGCCTCGGGCCTTTGCCTGGAACAATTTAACCCTTTCAGGACCCTTTCGGAGCAGGAGATGAAATTTAAAACTTGGCACACTGTGTGTATGCGTGCACTTGGGAATGGGGATTGCTGGTATTTAAACATGCTTGTTTCCCCGGGGAGGTCTGAGCGGTTCTTCACTCATGCCAGCAAAGGTCTTCTCCGAAGCTTCTTTCCTCCCAGCCCCCACTCCCCAAGGGAGCTTTAAATATAATCAGTTTGTGAAAAGCTGCAGTAAAACATCTCATTGGAATCCCCAAGCAGATGCCATCATCTTCCTGCGAGATGATTGAAGGCTTCTCTCCCTTGCTCAGGGAAAACAGGACTCTGAAGTAAGGTGAACTCTTGGAAGAAAATGAAGCTCTTGGAAAAAATGGAGTACTCTGTGTCTCCGAGTTGAAAGACCCTGGACGAAGATGGAGGGCCAGGGGCTGGGGATGCTGTGCATTGTGCAAAGCAGTTAGAAGCCAAGTTGGTGGGGAATTCTTTTCAATGTCAGGCATTCTCTTGGAAAATTTCCTTTGGAGAAGCCCATCCGGTAGTTGTGGCCACATCATGATACACCACACAGGCTGAAATTAGACAAGCCCCAGTTGTTTCTTTGCTGTGAAGTTTACAGTGTCTGACCTGGCCCTGATATGTAGGGTCCGCCCCCTCTTAAAATCAGTAGGTGCCCAGCCCCTCACTCATAAACTCCCACTGTTCACTCCAGAGAAACGTGGGTTGCCAGTGGTCCCTGTAGAGTTCTCCTTCCGAGGTTTTCTTCATGGGCATAGTGCTTACCTGACACCCCGGATCTCAGGACTTTGTTAGGAAAACATGCCATGTTGCAGGGAGGGGAAACGAAGTCAATATAATACTTACATTTCTATTGGTAACAAAATTCAAGTGAGCTGCTTTTACCTGGTATCAGCTGCAGAACTGGCCTTTTGGGAAATCTGGGAAATTTACTTCAGAGGTTGTTGCATTTAAATATAAATAGTGAGAGTACTTAGAAACGTTTTCAAAAATTACAAAATTACATCACTGCTGGTTTTGTAATGTGTAGGAACTCTTATCTCTCCTTAATTATGATAAAACACACATAAAATTTACCATCTTAACCGTTCTTAAGTGTACAGTTCAGTGGTATTTAGTAGATTCACACTGTTGTGTACCTGTTACCACCAACCATCTCAGGACTTTTCACCTGGCCAGGTTGAAACTCTGTACCCAAAACAATACTGCCTCTACCCCCAGGTCTCTATTTGACAATTCTAGGAGGCTCATGTAAGTGGAATCATTCAGTATTTGTCCTTTTGTGACTGGCTTATTTCACATAGCATAGTGTATTCAAAGTTTATGTTGGAGCATTTGTCTGAATTTCCTTCCTTTGTAAGGCCATTGTGTCTATAAACCACATTTTGTTTATCCATTCATCCATCCGTGGACATGTGGGTTGCTTCCACCTTTTAGCTATTGCAGATACTGCTGCCATGAATATAGTTGTATCCATAGTTTTTAAAGAAATGTCCTCTACACCAAAGTTTAATAAGACTAGATATATTTCTATGTAATTTCCTGCCCTGATAATTTTAGAATTAAGATTTCAAGTATACATACTATTTTCATATTATCAATGTGTACCTGTGTTCATAATATGGGCATTGTATATTAATAACAATTTTATACATTTTAATAACTACATGAATTACTAAAACTTCGTGTTTTTAACAGCTTTATTGAGTCTTTATTGACGTATAATAAACATGTTTAAAGGTGTACATTTGGTAACTTTTTAACACGTTTTACATCCATGAAACCATCAAGATAAATGAACATAACCATCTCTGCCAAAATTTCTTCATTTTAATATGTGATATAATGAGTGACATAATAACCACATTACCGAAAGGACATTAGCTTAAAAATGAATAAGTAAAAGCCAGGTATTACCAAGCTTAAAAATAAATAAATACATAATGATCCAAGTTACCCAGATTGGTTCCTGGAAATAACCTTAGTGAATAGAAACAGTTTTCCAGGGAGACTGGGTTAATAATTGTGCCTCAGCCATTACTATGAGGTTGGGTGCAGGATAGGGGGAAAAAGAAAAAAAAATCTTGGATGATTAGGAGTTGATGAGTGACAGTACCAGTTTTCCCAAAGACTTGCTTGACCCAGTCTCTGGGGCCTCACGCCTCCTCTGAAGGGGTCACAAGTGAGCCAGGTGCCAAGGGGAGGGGCTGGGGCCTCCCATAGGAGATTGCTCAGAATGTTATTAGTGTGGCTTATTTTCCCTTATGATAGATTGCCTATTGCCTGCTGAATAGAGGCCAACTTCCCAGGTGAACATTAACTTGGTCTGCAATCTTGGTCTAAGTTTTATCATGTCATCCATGTTTCTCATTTTACCCTAAGAGGACTGGAGTTCTATCTGGACTATTGCTATTCTTTAAACATCTACACCACTAGCTGACATTTTGTTATTGGCGGCTTACCATGTACTAGGCATTATGCTAAATACATAGATTATTTCCTAGTCCTCACACCACCTCTAGGAGGCATATATTGCTGTTGTCCCATTTTGCTGATGAAGAAAGTGAGGTGTAGGAGATTTCAGTGACTCTGCCAGGGGCTGCAGCTGGTGAGTGATGGAACAGGAGCTGTCGGAGCTTCTGCCATCTGCAGAATGAGCTCTGAGCACTGTTCGTGGAACCGTACCCTTCTCTCCCTGTCCAGCTCCACACCCACACCTGCTGAAGTCTCAGCCCTGCTGGAAAAGCCCGACTTTGCTGAGGGACCTTCCTTGGTCCCCCTGACCAGAAATGACCTTTTTCTCTAGTTCATCCCATGGCACTGACCTTGCACTGCTTTATGTTTTAAACATTTCTCTTTCAGTCTTCTCTGTTCTACTTGACTCTGGTAGCAGTGTTCTGAGGTTGTGTAGTGCCATGCAAAGACCGCAGGCTTCGGAACCAGCCCTCAGTGGGATTCCCGTCAACACCACCACCTGGCTCAAGTCACTCAGCTCCTCTTCCAAGTTTCCTCTTTGGTGATGCTGTGATAACAAGATCTACCTTGCTAGTTCATTGTGGATGTGTGTAAAGTACTAGCTCCGTGGACGGTAAATATTAAATGCTAAATAAGTAGCTCTTATTATGGTGGTCCCTTCAGATAGGAAACATGTCTAGAACAACGTTGTAGCCTAAATAGTGGCTCTTAGTAAACATTTATTGACTGTAATAATCAATGCCTAAATGAATGGCCTAGACTACTGCAAATAGTTTTTCAGAAATATTTTCTTAATTTGATCTTGACGATACATCTTGCACAATACCACTAATGTGTTTTTTTAAAAAGAACAAAAATCATATTCTGCTAAGATCATCGTATAAAAGACTGTTTACTCCCATCATTTCCTATTTACCTTGCCTACATTTTATACCACCCCAAAGCTGAACTGCCCCCAGTTTCCTTACCATATTACATTATTTCATGCTTCCTGATTTATCCATGCTGTGTCCTTTCTTTGGAACAGGTCCTTTTCTTTGAACCTAGAAAATGTAGTCATTCTTTAAAACCCAGCCCAGATGCCCCCACCTCTGGGAAGTCTTCCCTGCTTATTCCTGCTGTCTGCACAGGGTTAATTAAGGCACCCTGGCATCTCTCAGCAGGCTTCCTGTGCTTACCTGTATTATTGCACTCATCATATTATATTTTAATATATTCATTTACATCTCTTTGTTTACAACTCACTGAGCACCTCGGGGACAGAACTGTCTTTTTTTCATTTCTATGTGTCCAGCTCCTGGCAGAGAGTAAGCATAAAATGCTTGTAAATCGAATTGAACATTTTCTGAGTTGAGGTTGGTGTGACAGCGCTGTGATGTCATGCCTCTACATTTCTCCCCCTACTCCAATAAAAAGCCTTCTCCTTGTGTTAATGTTATTTGAAATTCAAAGTAGGTTGAACATTGTGAATATTGTCATTACTCAAGCACAAGTGCAAACTGTATAGCTTGTGGAGGCTCCCCGGTGGGAGGCATTCTTCCTTATTTACTCCCCCACTACCCTTTTTAGAATCACTGCCCTAGCGCTCTAATTCAGTTGATCAAAATTTCTTCAATCACATTTCTTTCCTTGGGAACCAAGAAAAATATTGATGCTGAAATTCCAAAGAGTTTAAGACAGAAGTAAGCAAGACACATTCTACATTTGTTCAGGATTTATTCACAATTTTAAACAGATATTTCAAAGGCTAAAGTTAAGAAAGTTGAGGTCTCTTTTGACCAAGAATTAAAGCAGAGTTGACTTGCAAAAGGAGGTGTTTGATATTTTTTCGAAGTATGGGTTTGGAGAGAGCTGTTGCCCTGTTGGAAGCAGCTGCATGATGTGTGGTCAGTGAGGAGGAAAGACCCAGAAGGACAAACGGGAAAACTCTCCCTTCTGGTTTTTCAAGTCATTTGGTACTAAGTAGCCTTGACCTTATTTATACATTGTGAGTGAATGGTTCAGAACTTGAAATGTATATTTGTGAGGACAGAAAACAGCGGGGAAGGGCACCTCCCCCTTTTTGGTGGGTATTTTAGGATGCCATCTGTTAGGGAGAAGGCAGTATTTTTTTTTTTAACCTTTCTTCCAAAAATGCACTAATCAGTGAGCAGGTGACCCAAAATGCATTGTGAAAGTTGGGGCCTTGTCTTTGCTCTCTGAGCCCTGATCCTGCATTTTGAATCACAGCATGGTGGGCAGGGTCTAAGCACTCTCCCTAGAGAAGGAGACTTTGCCAGCCATGGTGGCTGGGTGGCCTGCACTCCACAGGAAGACAAAGCAAGGAAAACAAAGAGATCCAAGAGCGTGAGCTGGCCAAGACATGACATGGTATGAACTTTAAGAAACACATCCTGTTTCTGAAGAGTTGGCAACAATTTCTGCAAACATTGAAACCCCTTAGAGGTCTTCTCCCTTTTCCCGCTAGTCTTTTTCTTGTGTTTATTTATTTATTTACTGGGGAGCACGGGTCATTGGCTAGATCTTGTCAGATGAATAAGCTCCTCTTTGGGGAGGCATCTTGACTGAGATATCTAATTTGGAGCAATATTTCTTTTGAGCCATAGCAAACTGAACTACTGGGGTTCTGTACAGGCTGAAGGGTTCCAAGGGGGAGTGCTGGATTTGGAGGCAGAAAGCTTAGGTTCTAGTTTGGCTTTGCCATATACCACTGTGATTTTGGGGGTACCTCAATCTGAGGTCTCCAGTAGTTTCCTCATCTGTAAAATGGGGACAATTCTGAGCTCTGGCTAATAACTAGCATTTATTGTTTCTTATGTCTCAGCTCCAAGTGCCTTCTGTATATTAACTCATGAATCTCCCAGGCTATGAGGCAGTTACTATTATTATCCCCATTTTACAGATGAGGCACAGGAAGGTTAACTCACTCCACAGCATATAGCTAATAAGGGAGGACCACGTATGAACCCAGACCTACTTAACTCTGGTGTGATGCTCAAGTGACAGCATTCATTCGACAGGCCTTTGCAACTGTGAAGTGCTGTACACATTTAGTTGGTTCTCATTTCCTAGTATCTTGATGCAAAAAGGAGTTAATGCAGTTCTAAATGTCTTTCTCCCTAGTACACATCCATTTGGCCTGCCTACGCCTTAGTTTTGTCATCTAGAAATTAGGGGTATAAAATTAGAATGTTTCTAAAGTCCTCCCTGCTTTCATGGTTCGTGATTCTTGCTTATTTGTGCTACTGAAGATGACCATTTTGCCCCTGTTAAATAGGCATACGCGTAAGTACAGAAGCCTTTATAGTCTCTGAATGACACTGGCCAGTCCTGGGTCTTGGCATGTCTGCGTGGCTGCTGCACACATACGGGGGTGGACCCCAGGTGGTGGCACAATGGCAGCTGGCCTGGAAAGTAGTTGAAGTGACACTTGGTTGGGTGTCAGTCTCTGATAGGAAGATGTGCCTCACAGCTGGAGACATCGAGCAAAAGGACCATTACTTATTCATCCTAGAAGTGGACATTATGACTGGATTCCTAGGGAAAAGGAATGCTTTAATCAGGATAAATATATTAAATCTTGGACTTTCAGCTCAAGAGACTTGTAGAGTGAGAAAAGCCTGCTGCTTCTGGTGTGTATGATTTTTCCTTGTCCAAATTAGTGGGCCAGACATGGAACTTGTGTGACTCTCGGTATTCCAGACATTTGGTTATATGTTGGGTGCAGTATGTTAGTTTAAAAAGAAAAGAAAAAGGAAGTTGGGTGATTGTCTTTAATTAAAATGAAAGAAATAAGGAAGTGGGAGGCATTTAATCCTTGACATCTGGGCTGGAACAAACTGTGGGGAGGTGGTGTGGATGGGGAACCCGAGTAAGGTTAATCTAGACATCTGGGCTTTGGGGGAAGTGACTCCAGGCGAGATCTCCTAGGATGGAAGGTAGCCTCTGGCCTCATAAACCCCTCTTCGTATGTTAGGCCCTTTGTCAACTAAGGGATTTCTTTGTGGATTGTGATGAGGTTTGCTATATTATGGAGTTGAAACCTTTTCACATTCATGTTTGTTTTCTTTTCACCTAGTGAATAAGCCAAGAAACAGTTCGTTGTTTTTAAATAGGTACTATTAATAATAATGACAGCTCATATTTTTATCATTGTGGCATTTAAAAAATATCATTTATAGGGAGGCAGGGTTGTAAGGGTAAAGGAGGGCTAGCTACATAATGTTGGACACATCCTTCCGCCTTTGGGATTCTCAACGTGTCAGCTGGAAAATGGAAAGATGGATTCCTGGTTCCTTGCTTCATCATTTTTAGGACATCTGAGCAAAAAGTGTTTATCATAAAGTGAGTTGCTATGTAGAGTTTACATGGTGATTATTGTCCCGAGGAAAGGACAGAGACTAGAGAAAAGATACCAAAGGTTCTTCCCACTCACCTCTCCTACCCCTGGTAAGGTTTCATCTTTAAATGACACAAAACAGGCTTTGCGTATGAGACATTGCTAGAGTCCATTGTGCTGTATCTCTTGATTTCTCTTATTTATTCAGTGATTTGTGGTGATGTAAGTTATCTCAACTCTTTGCTGTCAGCAATTTTAAGCGAGGCAGCGAAGCATTTGGGTAGATGATATCTGTTGCTTTGATTAATGAGGTTCTTGATCTGAATCCTTTAAAGCCAGTAACAACACAATTTTAATAAAACACATAGTACTCCTTAAGACTACGGGAGCACTCCCCACTGCCAAAACCTGAAACCAATCTGTGCCAGTTCTTTGTAAGCGGAAATGTGTGAGCCTTTGCTCTTTTAGCCAGGGAGCGGGACTGCCAGTCCCGATAAGCTAGCTCTTCTGGATTCAGCAGCAAGAAGAATTAATTATCTAGGCAGAAACAAACCTCTTAAGTTTTTAGCCTTCCCTTACTTAAGTTTTGGCCTCCAGTCTCCTTACTCCTACAAGACGAGGCTCTGGTGGGTGCGCGCACATATGAACACATACACGTACACACTCTGTCTCTCTTACACAACTTAATGTAAAACGATCTCGTGTTTATGAGAGCTGGAGTTACTTGGGAGGGATGCTTGTGTTCTGTAGGCTCAGTGGGCATGATGTGAAAGCAGGGCTATTTGGCTTGTGGAGATTGCAGATAAGAATGTGATATGTAATTGAGTAAGAATTTGAAAAATTATCCGATAACATTAGGAGCAGCAAAGCACCCGCTTGTGCTTTTTTTTTTTTGAATGCTCGAAAACTATTTGGTGGAGGAGTAAGGAGCTAGCATTGTTTTCAGGGCGTGGGAACCCCCCTCTCCACCCCACAAGTGAAGTCTGTTTGCCCAGGCAGAGAGTGTGAGGTCTCTGAGAGATCTTGACAGATCATTTAGTACATTCTTCTGCCCCCAGGCGATTCTTCTGTCTAATCATTTCAGGAAAAGGGCTGTCAGCTAACCTTTAGAATCTTTTCCAGAAGAGTACAGCAGGGCCTACTGTCCCTTCTTGTGCCAGTGACCCTAACTATAAATGGTCAAATCCTTCATTTGCAGAGCTTGAAGCAGAATGAGAAAGGAGGCCCAGTGAATTGAACTCATGTTTTTGCTGCTGGTGCCACACCCTCTGTGCAGACCTTTGCTTCCTTTGGGGTTCTCAGCTGCTCAGGGAAGGAGAAGGTAATTGAAACTTTCAAGGCGTTGGCCTATAGCTGCTGGGGTGTTCTTTCTCTCGGTCCCCACTCCCGCCAGTGTCCAGACACTTTGTATTAAACAAGGAACTCATGAGCTAATTTCAACCTGGCACCCATTTATTTAGTACCTATTGTGTGCTTGCTATTGTGTTAGGTTGTGGGCATGTAGCTATCAGTGACAAGATTTCGGCTTTCAGGGGTGGACAGCTTACACGAAATATGGTGACAGGGCTGTAGTAGAGGGATGTCGAAGGTCCACTGATGAGAGAAAAGTCTGAGAATGAGGAACATTGAGCGAGCTGGTTGAGGAGGAAAATGGCGATTGCCGCCTGCTATAGATCATTCACTTGCCAGTCTGTGAAGTACTTTCCATGCTTTGTTGCATTTAACCTCTTACTGGTACTACAGTAGATCAGGTGGATTTCAGGCCTTTTTATACTGTTTTGTTTGTTTTTTGGGGGAATATTTCATTTTTAAATAATTATATATTCTCATGCAGTTGTTAAGAAGTAATGCACAGAGATCGCACATGCTCTTTATGTTCCCTCCAATGGGTTAACATCTTGCAAAATTCTAGTACAGTGTGCAAACCCAGACATTGACAGTAAAAAAGCTGGACAGCTCCATCACTACAGGAACCCCTCATGTTGACCTTTTAGAGTCCTGTCCCCTCCATAATCTCCTCATTACACCTCCCTCAATCCTTAGTCTTCAATTCCTGGAGCCACTGCTCTGTTCTCCATGGCTAATCTTGTCAGTTCAAGAATGTTTTATAAGTAGAATCATACATTATGTAGCTTTTAGGGTTGGCTTTTGTCTTTCTGTGTAATTCTCTGGAATGGTTCATCAAGTAACCATTCATCCAGATGGTTACTTGCATCACTAGTTCATTTCCTTTTTATTGCTGAATAGTGTTCCATACTGTACATGTACCTCTGTTTGTTAACCATCTACCCAGAGAAGGACAGCTAGGTTGTTTCCAGTTTTTGGTTATTATGAATAAAGCTGCTATCAACGCTCCTGTGCAGATTTTTGTGTAAACAGGTATTTTGTAAAAAGTGGAGGTAGTTTTATTTATATAGAAAGATTGTGGACTAGAAGGTTGAAAATCTAGGTTTTATTTTTTGCTAGGAAGATATCTACCTATCTGTCTATCCCTGAATTGATCGTCTGCCTTCTTGAGTCTCAATTTCCTTTTTAATAAAATAGCATAGTATATGTTCTGCCTACATGCCAGGGTTGTTGTGTAGATAAACTGAGATAATATATGAAAACAAATGTTGTAAATGATAGGAATATATAAACAAGTGAGAGAAGATGCTATCTCACTGTGTTCTGTCCTTTAAGCTCTGGGGGAATCTAAACTGGAAACTTACCTCCAGAGTAGCTCTTGAATTATAATCCAGAGAGACCTCTTTTGCTTGTTTTTCTTATCTTTGATGTCTAGGTGTTTTTTAGATACCGTGGTTCTCATCCTGTGTTGGTGATGGGTTACTTATACCTTTCTCCTGGGGTTTGCTTATCTCTTCACTTCTTATTGGATTGTTTGATGTATAAGACATCTTAAATTTTGATATAATCAAATCTGTGTTGCTTTTTCTTTGTTGTTTGGACTTACTTTAAACACACACACAACCTTCCCTATGCCGAAACCATAAGGATATTCTCCTATCCTTCTTTCGAAGGTTTTAGAGTTTTGTCTCTCATGTGTCTTCCTTGAACAAATGAGGAATTTATTTTCATGAATGGTATGAGGTAGGGATCTAATTGTACTTTATATTCCATATGGCTAAACAATGTTTCCTTTCTGACGTGAGTGACTCTAAGCTGTCCCCACAGCTCATACCAGAACTGCTCTGCTTTTATGTTTACTGTATTGGGCATCCACCTGAGAGTTTATTTGAAGAACTTCTCACGCTTAAAAAATTTTTGTTTTAAGGTTTAAAAACTAAATTGTTAGCGATGTGTGTTTTGAAAGTTTTTCAGAGATAGCCAGTGGTATTCTCTTTAATTTTGGGTTGGACACAGAGGGTGAGCCGTGCAGAAGTCAGGACCTAGCCGTGAGACAGACTGTGTGTGTTAAAATTAAATACATTTGGCGATTGTCAGTGGTTCTAAATATATCACCTATGCCACAAATAATTATTATATAGGTTCCCTGAGAGATTTTGAGCTGTCTGTATCCTCTCTGATCATATTAACCAGCGGAGAAAAACAGTCAATGTATACGAAAAATAATGAAAAAAATAATATAACCCACAGCAATACAAGAAATTATATCAGCCAGTGGTTGACTGCAAAGGAGTGGTGTTGGTAAGAACTTGAGGAATTCTGAGATGGGAGAGGTGTGGGCCAGAATGAATGAGACCGTGCCTAAGGAGTCAGATTTGGCTAAGGCAAGTGGGAGGGAGGAACCGAGGCAGTGTGTACACTTCCCTCAGCGGTGCGCCCACGGTCCCCCGCGTGCTCTCCACTCCTGCATCACTTCCTACATCAGAATACAATGATGGTTTTATCCACCCCCACCTCCACCCCAGAAAGATGCTTGTGAGTTCTTCGAGGGCGGGCAGCCTTTCATTTCAATGCTCCGGGCATCCAGCACCCTGTTTGCACGTGGTAGCCCCCAGTAAATGTTTGCTGAGTGGATGAGGAGACTCTGGCTGGAGTAGAGTCAGAGACAGAGGAGTCAAATCAGGCTGGATGGGTGTTGATGATCTTGAAGGTCAGCCAGAATCTGGCTCTGCTGAGGCAGTGGTGAACAATAGAGGCGGTCTCAGCTGCAGACTGGTGTGATGAAGTCGTGCTTTGGAGAGATTCCGAGTCGTGCTGGGCTGGCAAAACGGCTTTCTCCTGCTCACACCATGTACACTATCATCTGTGCCCAGTCCAGAGAATATGTTACTAAATATGACCAACTAGAAGCACCAGCGAGGAAGGTGTGATTCTCCATTTACTGAACTGGAAGCATGTGTCCAGAAAGACCATCCAAGGTGATGGGTGAGCCGTGGTCAGGTGGTGACAGAGGGCCAGCTCTGTGACTCCAGAGTCTGACTGTTCTTTCACCCTCGATACTGGGGTTGGCCACATTATATAGTCAAGACACACTGCCAGGATGGGGCAGTGAGCTGCAGAACTGAATGTGAGAGCCAGGGGCAAGGTAAGAGTCAGAAATGCCTGAGGTCTCCAGCTTGCCAGTTGGGGAGAGTGGTGGTGACAGCGGCAGAAATAGACACAGGGAAGTGGAGAGGAGATGGTGCACTTGGCGGGAGAATGGGCATTATTTTAGGCATCCGGGATTTGAGGTGAGAGTTCCGTTCTAGCAGGAATTGCATCAGGCAAGTGACAGTGCCATCCCTTCCCCACACTCCTCTCCCCTTCATTAAATCTGTCACTTTCCTTTCTTCTAAATTGGGAACATTGCAGAGCAACTGAAATAGATGACACCTCGGGTACATGCCAAATACCTGACCTCGTTTGCAGCTTCTTTGCATTTCAGTTTGAGGAACATTCTCCCTTGAAGGGGACTTAATGTTTGTGTTCCAGAATTAATAGCTTTTTCTTTCCCCTTGCCCTGTAGGGGATGAGCATGGCTAAACAAGGAGAGGAAAAACTTGAGTTCTGAGCTGCTCTGCTCTCCTCTGATAAGCCTCTCTCCTGCTCTGACATTCGGTTGGAGGGCCCTTCTGAGGGTCAGTCTGTGAATTATAAAGTCAAGCTCCATCACCACCCTTCAGCACCTGAGCTCCCATGGTTGATGAAGAGCTGGCAAATGGACAAGTTGTTTTAAAATCATCCCAGGAAATGTGAGAGAGGCTGAGTTCAGCAAAACACAACTGGGTGGGGCTGGTCCTGCTTTGAGGTGTGGAGGCAGGAGAGGTTAATCATCTTAATTTGAATAACTTTGGGATGGTGAGATGGCTCCTTGATAGAGAGTACAATTGGAGATTGTAATATGGGACCAGGCTAAAGCTATTTATAGGAAAATGTATTTTAGATATTGGCAGTTGAACTGAATGTATATTCCATCATCGCCTCCAAAGGCTTTGAATCTTTAGTGTTACTACTATTTTGAGCAGAATGTCCTGTGATTACTTCTCATCCAGTATGTTGGATCCAAGGAGACCGTAGGAATTATTATCTTTCCTTTTTTCTTTCTGAAACAAAGATGACCCACAGTTGGCTTGGAAATTTTAAGGCGCAGTTTGGTAGGAACGCTGAACTGGAGGTCAGAGGGCTTGAGTTCCAGTCCCATCTCTGACCCTTGCCATTAGCTGTATGACCCTCGCCCTCACCTCTCCTGGCCTCAACTTCTTCAGATGAGCTTATAATACTTACATGGAAGGGTTGCTGTGTTGATGAAATGAAATAATCATTTTGTAAATGCTTTGTAAATTACTCAGCCCAAACAAACATAAATTAAGGTTTTATTTGCTGCGACACAAGAAGATGGGGCCATCTCTTGGAGTTTGTTTTAATGGAACTTGACCTATATAGCACTGACTTGAAGATGTTTGTCAAAGTGAATCACCTGTTGCTTTCTGGGCTGCACTTGAAATGACATGCCACGCTATGGTGGAACCCTTTTGCACCGCCCCAGGTTCAGGTTGCTCTTACACAATTTGGGCAAGCTTTATGCACACATGCATTCTTCCCCCTGAGAAACAAAACAGTGATTTGGGCTGGGTGGATGTCAGGAAAGTGACTTAGCTGGCAAATATGTGATTAATCTAGATTTGGCCTAAGTGTGGGCCTCTTGGGTATGATGGGTAAATGATGAGCCGCAGGCCTACCAGGGAGAGCATGCTGGGGATCTCACTGGCTTTGTTTATGCTTGCAGCAGGCTGTGCCAGGGCTGTCACCAGGATTAAGCTAAGTCATACCAGGTACATTATTTTGCACTTCTTATTTGTACACATTTTTCTTGCCTGCTAAACTGTGAGCTCCTTGAAGGCAGGAGTTGGCCCTGTTTATCTTTGTTTTTCTGGCATCTAATGTGGTACTTGGTCCAGAGTAAAGGCTTATTGGATTATTGGATGAATGAATGGATGAAACTCTTTACACTTTTATTCAGTTAGAGGGATTTTTGTGGAAGGCATAGAGGTGTAACTGTTGTCATCTGCTAATTTTGTAGATGTTTTCTGGACTGCAGACCCTCACCGAAGGGGAGAGATCCCTATTTATACATAGCTGGGTTCTGTTGGCGACTCCACATGGCTTCCCTGTGATCCCCATGGTCTCAGCTCCCATCCCTCCTTCACCTTTGTTTCAAGGTTTTCAAGTCAGTTAATTCTGCCTCAGGCAGCCTTTCTCATTCATATGTTAGCTTTCCTCACACTTCTTCCTACCCTTTTCTTTTCTAATACTTATACAGTTATCAAGGGGATCTTTTCAGACCCATTTTGCTGATGTTTATTCCCATTTGTGAGTTAAAACCCAATCTGTACACCCTCCTCCAGTGGCCCAGGCAGGCAGTGAAATGAAAGCAATAAAGCACCAGTGCCTTCAATGCTGGAAGCTTCTAGAAGTGCCCCTAAGCCTCCCTTTGAATCACTACAAGTTTCCATTTACCTCTTTATCTTCCTTAAATGAAATTTCCTCTTTCTCAGGCCCTGGTCTTCAAAAACAAAGCAAAACAAAATACTCCACCCCTATTTCTAATTCACTGGTGGAAAGAGAATGGGCTTCAGAGCTGGAAGGCCAGCGTAAGAGTCCTGTCGCCTCCTAGTAGCCTTGTGACTTTGAAGAAGTTTCTAGGCTTTCTGTGCCTCAGTTTCCTGAACCATTGAAAACAATACCATGTTCTACCAAATGTCACCTATCCATAGTATAACAGTGAAGTTTATGTGTATGAAAAATTCTTTGTAGCTAACAAAGCACCATATACATATCAGATATTTCTGTTGTTTCTGTATCATGTTTCATTTGGACATACTCCATATTTCTGTTACATTATGGCCTATGTTGGTTTTCTACTCGCTTGACAACTAAACACCATCACATGCCTTTTATGGTGAAGTGTGTTTGAATTTCAAAGAAAAAAGTTCACAAATAATCTTATTATGTAACATACTCTATTGGTAAATTAATTGAGGGCTGTCTCCAGATTGTTAGGTGTGGATGACAGAAACTCTCTTTTATAACTTCTTTGGTACCTGCCACTGGTGTTTAACATAGTGTGTGGCGTTTAACAGGTGACTAAGACATACTGTTGGTGATTGTTTGAAAAGCATGGGCTAGAATCATTCTTATTTACAGCAGCCCAAGAGTTCTTGACTTAATGTTAAACTGACCACACTTAAACCTTGAAGAACCCTAGGGTTAAGAGTGCCAACCCGCCCCCTCACCCCTGCCCCCTAGCCCCCGGTTGAAAATCCATGTATAATCTTGATTTACCAAAAGCATAGCTACTAATAGCCTGTTGTTGGCAAGAGCCTTACTGATAACATGAACGGTTGATTAACATATTTTGTATGTTCTATTATGTACTATATTCTTACAGTAGTGAGAGAAAAGAAAATGTTTTTTTTTCAGATTGTTATAAATCTCCAAAAAATTTTCCAATATATTGAAAAATATCTGTGTTCAAGTGAACCTGTGCACTTCAGACCTGTGTTGTCCAAGGGTCAGTTCATTTTAGGGCTGAGAATGGGAAATTGGAGGATGCTAGAGGATCTGGTTTGATGTTGCAAACTCCAAAATTGGATAAATTTGGGGAAAGAAAATAAAATCTGCTTGCAGAAATGTGCTGTGAAGCAGAGTGATTCTGTCAGGGCCTTTTTTTTTTCTTTTTAAGATGACATTCCTTCTGAACTAGCCCAGGTTGCCATTTCCTCACCTCTTACCTTGTTTGGGGTGTTCTAGAAGAAAATACCAAAATACCAAGTGTGAGAACCTGTGAGCATGGAGTTTGTTAATCTGCTTAAAACCTAGTTTTCCTTCAATTAGGGGATCACTAATGTCTACCATTGTCCTTTGTCACAGAAACCACTCAGGGTTAGTCTGTCCTCCATAAGCAGTTGAGAGGTTGGGCTGACATTAGGCCAAAGCCAGGTGTTTGTGGAGCAATAGGGGTAAAACTATAAAGGAAGGCAGTCAAATACTCTGCTTCGGAGCATTTAGATAGGAGAATAGAATCCTTTCTTAGGAAGCTATGGGTGGGCTTCTGAGTGGAGGTAGAGGGCTGGACCATAGGATCTCCCAGCCTTAGTTTTTTTTGGAAGCTTTCCTAAGTTTGTGCCAAGGATGTGTAATTGCATTCACCATAGTTGAAAGTATTTTTGGTTAGGTTCATTTTGTCTTAACTTTACAAGCATATCATTGTGAATACTTAAATCATTAACAACTCATTAAAGCCCTTTGGGCCATTTCTACCTGGGTGTGGTAGAAACCTGTTCCGGCCTGCTTGGCCTGGGCCTCACCTGAACACCTGAGTAGCTGCTCTATTTTGGCTGTTAAAAGGCCCCTGAATAAACAGATGGATTGCAGTGGGAGACCTGAGCTGGGCTGGTCTTGAAAAGCAGCCCTGGGTGGCTGCAGGAAACAGAGGCATGGTTGAGGATGGCTCTCTTCAACCTGAAGGACCCTTCAGCAATTAATACCTTGTTTCTCTTTTTATGCAACATTTTTTTCCTCCCTCTCAGAGACTGTATTTGTACTTGAGGTTTTCTTCTTTTCAGGATTTCTATAGCTTCTTTCTTTCAGAGACTCAGAGTGCCTTAGTCCTGTTACCTCGTTTATTTTCTGTAGGGGCATAAATTAAGGTTTATGGAGACGAAGTGGTATATCACTTGCTGGGCCTCCTGTTACCCAGGCAGTAGCAGTAGGAATTTTAGGTACTTGTTGCCCAATTTATGTATATATTTAGAGATAGATACATACACATGCATATGTGTGTATACACACACACACATACACATATATACATCTTCCTTATTCAAAACTAAGTGGGTGATGGTGTCACAGTTTAATATCTTCTAAAAGAATTTTAAGTATTAGTAATTTTCTGTGTTTTAAATATCTAACTTATGCCTTATAAGTAAGGAAAGAAGAAAAAAGAAAGAAAAGAGTTTTCTGCTTTTGACTTGAGTTGCTGAACTATTTGTCCCTTGGTAAGCTGATCAGTTGCCCCTCGGATTGAGAGAAAGATGTCCAGTCTATCAAAATGTTTCTACTACCTGTCAGTCTTTGTAATGGAAATGAAAATGACACCATGTTTTTGTCAATTTAAATGAATGAATAGGTTTCCTTCCGATCAATGCTAGTTGGTATTGTAGGTATCACAGTTTATGGGTACAGATGATCAATTACGGAAGTGCCTGATGGAGGCACTTGATGTCACCTGGCGTCGTATAGATATATTTCCTTTTCGGTGAAGTGTATGCTAGCATTGGCGTTTCTTGTAAGCATGAGTGTGACCCAGGACACCATCTCCACGGAGCCTACCAGAGGGCCTTATCCGGTCTTTAAAAAATGTTCACATTGATTTGTTTTAAAAATATTCATTCACTTATTCTTTCATTCATGTACTCAACACGTGGTGGTACATGTTGACTGTGTACTAGGCTCTGGTCTGGTGCTAGAGAGAGTCCTCAACAAGGCAGAGTAATCTTAGTGGAGAAATATGCAATAAACAAGTGAACGCATCAATTAAAAGGGTTATTTAAGGTAGTCCAGTGTTCTGAAGGAAATAGGAATAAGGTAGCGTGCTCTTGAGTGGCTGGCAGGGGCAAGGAGTTGCTTCCTTAACCCATGAAGGGTCAGGGAAGGCCCTTAGAGATGACTGCTGAGCTGACCCTGTGATGAGAAGAGGTGGCAGCCACGGGACAATCTGGGGACAGAGGGAGCAGCAGGTACCAAGGTGTGAGGGTGCACAGAGCTGGGTGTGTTTGAGGAATAGAAAAGGTATGTGTGAACCCGAAGGTAGAGAGCAAGTGGGAGGGGGGTGCGGGGCAAGGTGGAAGAGGCAGGAGGGTCCACCCACTCGGAGCCCAGAGGATGAGTCAGGACTCTGCATTGGATTCCCAGTGGGAAGCCCCTGGAGGGCAGTCAGCAGGGGGAGCGACACATCTGATTTATTTTTTTAAGGTCCTGCCGCTTGCTGTGTAGAAAATAGATGTTAGCAGATAAAAAGCAGAAGGAAGGGCTCCAGTTACAAGACTCTTGGCAGTAATCAAGTGAGATGGTGGTGGCTTTGATTAGGTGAAAAGTGGCCAAGTGCAAGGTTGGTTTTCTCTCTTCACCAGGTGAAACCAGAATGAATGATGTTCTTAAGATGTGGATTTAAAAGGCACTTTTGCAAGGAAGAGTGGCAGGAATGTATGTGGTACTCTGACTGCCAGTTATGCAAGATGTATAACAGAGCTCTCCTAGGACAGTGTTGCCGCTCACAGCATAGGGTCTGTAGGATGGCAAGGCAGGCTTGTGGATAAGACGGCAACGCTAGGCTCCTTAAACTTCTTTGTAAGCCCACTTGAGTTTATTTGGGAGTTACAAGCTTCAGTTCTCTATTGGCCTAAGGCTGGGTAGAAACACAGCTATGAGGTGTGAGTTGGGGACTGTTATCAACGTCCTCTGTGAGGGGACGGCCTGAAGACATCTTTACCATTAATAGCTTTACCTGTTTAAAAAGGGCTCTTCCCTCATCTTATGCAAAAGTGCTCTTTGTTTATTCATACTTCAGTGTGAGATTGCATTTCTTTCCTACAAGAGGTTTTGATAAGGGTCTAAGACTCCCAGTTGCCACTTTAGGGAAGGAGCGTGTATGGGGCCGGCGGGGGTGCGGGGTGGGGGGGTCGCGCTGCTCTAGAAGGTTGACACGCCTACGTTTGAACTTAACAGTTGTGCTTAGCCTTGAACCCTTGCCCTCTGAGAATTAGTTTCTTAATTTTTAAAAAGAGTTAGATTAGAGCATCTCAGTCCCTTGTAGCTAATTCTCCCAGCTGAGGAGGTTCGTCCCTAACTGCCCAGACTTCCATATTTTTCTCCCTTTTGTTCCTTCTATGAGGCGCTCTCTGTGGCAGCGTGTAAGACCCCGGCTCGCTCATTTCTCCAGGAAGGAGAGAGTCTGCAGTTTCAGAATGCTATCCGCTCTGGGGTCTGCATTCTGGTCAGGTGGCTGTGCTCCCATGTTGGGGAGTTTATCTGTGGCAGCCAGAAGGCCTATGTGTCCACAATCAGTTACATTTACCGTAGTGAGGAGGTGGGCAAGCAGATAGACTGGAGCAAGCGGGAAGGATACTTGTGTCCAGGCTTTCCAGGGGAAAGATGTCTAAACCATCAGCAGTGCCATAGAACAGAATTCCCCCCATGCTTTTAGATCATCAGGAAATAGGCAGTAAGGCATGCCCCTAGTGTTGTCGAGCAAACTGTAATTACAGTTACCTCAAGTTTGCTTAGCATTTTGTGCTTCTTGAAATGAGTTCACATATATGATCTCGTTTGACCATAAACATCCTGTGAGGTAAGCAGGGCAGAAATTAACCCCATTTAACAGAGGGGACTGTAGCCTAAATGACTTGTCCAAGGTCACATAGTTAATAAGGACAGAATCAGCTTTTAGATGCAGATTTTTTTAAAAAGAATAACTTTATTGAGGGATAATTTATATAATATAAAATGCACCCATTTTAAACTGATAATTCGGTGAGATTGAGACGTGTTCACACTTGTGTAACTCCAATCATAATCGATATATTGAACATTTCTATACTCCCAAAAGTTCCCTCATGCTCCTTTACATTAATCTCCCTGCCCATCCCCCATGCCCCCAGGATCTTTTGATGGTGAGTCCAATGTTCTTTTTATTACCCCGCACTCTGATTTGACAGCCTTAAAGTTATATACTGCTGGGGAGAGTGCTGGCTGGCAGCCAGCCTGCTTCATCAGGTTATTGTCATGGGAGTGAATGGGAAGCTAGTAGGTTGGTTATTCCATGTTAGTTCCTTCCTTCCCTTCTCTTGCCTGCTCCAGGCTGTAGAAAGATAATGTGGGTTCTCCTTGCCAGGAGGGCTTGAACAACAGGACACCCACTCACCTGTCTGGACTGGCTTTCCTGTAGTCTGTAAGGGGTGGGGAGAGGTGGGAGGTGCTCGAGGTGGAGGAGATGACCTCTAGAGGATGCCTGTGCTCCTGTATCATCTGCTCAGTCTCCTCCTTGGAAACCAGATCTCTGCTGCTTAGTTACAGTTCCCCAAAGCCTTAAGCAGGCTGAATCCCATATCTGATGAATGAATCCCAAAGGTGTTGAAGATCCCAGCTCTGAAAATGAGCAAATCCTGAATTTCATAACTATGTAGGGTGGGTTCTGGATAGAGCCTTCCCTAAACACCCAAGTTAGCTTCTGAACTTAGGTTCCCAAGATCTTATTCCCAAATCCTGGATTTGGACCAGAGTGTTGGGCACATTCCAGAAGGTTAGGGTTTCTGGCAGGATGCTGTGTGGCATACAGCAAAGGAAGGGAGGGGAACTATGCTTTTCGTAGCCAGCCTTGCCCTCAGACCAGGAAGACAGAAGATGGTGTCTTGTCTGAGCTCCTGTGTGGCCATAGGAGATGGTTCAGAACGTGGCCTCTGCTTTTCGAGATGACATTGCTGCCATTTAGCCATCCAGTTTTGGGGACAGCCAGTGTGCATTAGTAGTGATCATGATCCTTTCCTTTGTTTTGGGCTACATGAATTTATAGAGCCTCTTCATGTCCATTGTCTCCTTGTTCTTCATGAGGCTGGTACCTCCTGTTAGGGTAAGAACCCCATCTTGTCCGACCAAGTCAGCTGCATGGATAGAACAGACTCAGATTTCTCCTTGGCAAAGGGTCATTGTAAATTTGGGGCGCTGCAGTATTGATTTCCTTCTACTTATCTTTGCAAATTTCTCTGGCTTTGCTGAAGGGGAAAAAAATCACCAGGCTGCATGCTTGAGCCTCAGGTTTCTCCTTGGCTGGCAACCCCAACTGCAAAAAATTCTTTTTTGAAGAATTGAATCTCAGGCCCTGGTTTTGCCTCAGACTCCCTTGTGTCTAGCTCTGAGCAGCCGGTGGCCATCCCTTGTCTCCACCTTTAGTTTCCTGCCTGTCTCAGCACGGTGAGTCCCTGGTGTTGACTGCTTGACCCCTGGCAGGGGCCTCTTGCACCATATGGGCTTAGAAAACAGTGGGCTTCCTGTGTTCCTCTACCAGCAAAGCTCAGTACCGAGAGGCCCATGTGACAACACCACGTGGCTGACTCCAGTGTGCAGTGGGAAGACACAGTGTTAGGAACAAAGCTCAGAGAGCCCCAAGTGTGTACATGTGAGGTGGTTGCACAGAGATAGGGTCAAACGGGCTGCTCACGCCTGCAGAGAGAGGGACAGTTCCAATTTTGCAGAGGTTACAGGCCGTGCCAATGCTGTCTCCTGTATTTCCCACTGGAGTTAGGTTTCTAAATGTCCATGAAGGTTTCCTTCCTTTGCATGCCCCAGGAGAGCTTTCCATAGCAATGGAAGAAATGCAGGAAACTGGTAGGATTCCAGGTGGCCAAAGAAACAAAGGGAAGACAGTGTATTTTAAAGGAAAATGTTAGTAGGTGCTCCGTGGATGCTGCTGGTCATCTGGGGAGATCTTGGATTTATTTGACAATTCCCATCTTCCTCTTAGGCTTCATGCCTGTTTGGAAACCAGGGTGGGGAATTATGCCCTCCCAAAGGACCTGTGGCTGAGCACCCTGTCCCCGGGACCCAGTGGAGCTGCCACAGCTGGGAAGCAGATTGGCTCCGCTCTCCCCAGAGAGCTCAGAGCCCTGTGGTTATTTCCTGTCGTTTTCCTCTCATACCTTCCTCTTGGAGGCTTGAGTCTTCCCTTTTCCACAGGAAGGCTCAGCTGCCTAGTCCCCAGCTTTACCTGGGCCCACGTAGGCAGTGTCCCCTTCCTTTTTTCCTTGTCCACCTGGTCACTTCTCATTCCTAGACTCTGTGGAGAGGGAAGAAGGGTTTTGTTCTGTCAACCCCCACTGAAGGGCTACACTCTCCCCACACAGATGGCTGCCGAGCCTATTTTTAAACTCTCTCCAGGGAAGAGGATTCCACAAGCTATTTTGAAACCTGTTTCACTGATTGACAGCTTTCACATCAGGAATTTCTCGCTGGTACCTGACTTAAAATTCGACAGCTGTAATTGAAACTCATTTCCTTTTATTCCTTTGGAAGGAGAGGGATCCTAGAGGTCATCTGGGCCTGTCCCTAATGAAGAAAGGGCGACCCACAGATTTCCTGACTCAAATTGAAATGGAAAACAGCTCTTCATTATCTCACTGAGGATCTCATTAGTTTTGGGGTCTGCCTTTGAAAGCACACATTTGGGTGTCATTCTGTGAGAATCAATTTAATTTTCTGGGGGAAAAACAAAGTGATACTGGAGTTGGAATTGGAGATGTAGAATGCAAGGCATTAACTGCCTTACTCTATTTTGTTTCTAGGGAAAAAGTTAAATGATGCTTATAGAATTACCTTGCCTCTCTGTTGGCAGAGAGAGTAAAAATAAACTCAGCTCTCAATATACAAAGGCTTCCCCAGTTCTTTTTCCTCCTCTCCTACCAATCCCTCCTCTATAAAGAAAATAAAAGGGTTGGTAGTTTTCTCTCCTTCATCAATGGGATCCTCTATATGTTAAATATCTTTTAAGAATAATGTCAGATGACTGCAGCTCTGCAGAGGCTGCTGCAGACTTCAGGACACGAGGCCCTGTGTTGCCTCCCTTTGCAGATTGCATCTTGATGGCATAAAGCTCTGGTGGGAAGCTAATGATGTCGGTTCAGTTTCAGTGCCTGGAATCTTGTTATGTGCCTTAGAAATCCAGGGTTCTATGCAAATAAACAGAAACATACTAGCCTGACTTTCAGGGGGTCTCAGGAAGGGATCTCGCTGCTCCTTGATAGTTGGTACTTGTGCCTTTTCTCCATACAACATCACCTGAGACATTTTCTTTTTGCAGAGATGGTGGCACATGCCAGGTTGGAACATCAGATGCTCAGATGAACCGACATCTGTGCGTTCACAGGCCGTGTCCAGACCTGCAACCAGAGCTGAGGTGACATTTGGGGCATCCCTCATCTCTTGGTCCCATGCTTCAGGCTACAAGTAGTCAGTGTGCAGCTAATGCTCACGAGAGTTAGCATCTCAATCTCTGGAAATATGGCTAATATTCAGTATTCCATCTGTACTTTGTCTCTTTGAGAGGTATTTAGCAGGTCTGTTTTATAAAATCCCAGGCTGACTTTCCTTGATTTGTAGTTAGATTGGACCAAGGGAATATAAGCTCATTTTGCTATCAACTTAAGAGAAAAAGGGGAGGTACAGTGGGGGGCACCTTCTTATCTGGGGCAATTGGGCCAGTCATTGGTCAGTCAATCCCAAAAGTCAGTTAAAACAGAAAATCATTAAAATAAATAAATAATAAGTAAAAGACAATAGTCCCTAAGCATTCTATTTTAACTTAAAAATATATAAATGTACATATATTCATAAATCTTCTTACATGGCCAGGGCTTTTTCTCAGAGTGTAACATAACAGGTCATCTGACTGGAGCTCTGTTGACTTTCGTTGATAAGCTACACCCTCAACACATTATCCATGATATCTAGTTTCAGTTCCTTTAAGTGGAGTGAGTTTGTAAATTCATCTGAGAGATAAAATGCATAGTGTTTCCAGATTTTTTAGCCCCACCACTACAGTTTTTACTGTTGTCTTGTCTGCACTAAACTCATCAGCAATTTTTTTTTAACAGCTTGTCTTCAAGTCTTTCAACTTAGTTCTCAACTTATTTTTCATAGAAACACCTTGTTGGGGGGGACTCATTTAATTAGTTTATGCAATAATTTAATGTGTAATTAAATTATATATGTGTATATGTAATATATAATGTAAGTTATATATGTAATATATATATGTGAAATATGTACGTATATGAATATGTCTTATTGGTTATGTATATGTGTATATACACTCATACTTTACACATGGGTTAGAAAGACATTCTTTTAGGGAGATACCTTCATAATATCTATATCTCATTCTCATAAGTAATAAAAATAATGATAAATAAGCAATAATAAATAATAAATAGGTAAAATAAAAAATTATACCTCTACTTCATTCTCATAAATAATAAAAATAATTTCAACAATAAATAACCAGTAATAATAAATACATTAACAAAATTATACCCATACTTCATTCTGATTATAATCAAAATTGTATGAATTGTAAAGTTGATTGAGTGTTTACTATGTGCGGGGGCACCGTGCTAAGTGTGTATTATCTCAGTTAATCTCTGCAACCCTGAAAGAGGATACTGCAGACCATGTTGTGTTATTATTCCTATGCACAGATGAGGACTCTTTGGGAGCTGGCAGGGATATGGGAGAAGGCCTACTCTTTGAGCAATTGACTAATGAGTGCAGTTTGTATTCACAGTTCCCTTATTTTAGGGGTCAGGGGTCTCTCCAGGCAGGGTGAAAGGAACCCTTGCCTCTGAAGAGACCATCTAGAGGGAGAAAATGGTATCTGCTTTCAGCTTTCTGGGAACAAGGGTAAGTACTCTCTTGACTTTGGAGAATGAGAAGGATCCTCATGGCTGGCATTGCTGAGAGTATTTGAATAGCTCCTGCCAGGTGGTAAGGTAAGGATGAAGTGGCAGTGAAAACAAGCTACTGCGGGACATCAGACCCTGGCTATCGCTCTCCGCCCAGGCCTCTCACCTGTTGGAGGGCCCTTCTGAGCCCTCTTGCTCTGGCAGTCTGGATGTGTGTGGACAAGCTGCTCGCGGGTGCCAGTACAAACAGCAGGGCGGGTCCCAGAGGCCTAGGCTGGGAGCTAGGCAGAGGGTAGAAGGGCTCCATTCTGGAGCATGATGAATGGAAGTAATTTGCCTAGCCGCGGGCATGAGATTGGCTGTGAGCTGAATTTAAGGGAGAGCTATGGTCTTTTGTCCTTCCATAAAATCTTTGCAGATTCACTTACAGACAGACATGAATCTAAAAAAGTCCTAGTCTGTGGGCCTCCTGGTCAGGAGGTCAAGAACAGCAACAACAGTAACAAAGGAAAACACACTTGGGCTGGCAAGCAATTTCTTTGCGAGGCTAAGTCAGAGCGCCAGGCTTGCCCTTCTTTCGTAGGTCGGAGGGAGACAGCGTTTGGAGCCTGCCTTCCCTCATCTCCTTCTCAAAAGAAAAGCAGTGGCTAACTCTGTCGTTGGCTTAGAATTAATATAAAGACACCCTGACCTGGCAGTTAAATGAAAGGGTTCTTGGTGTACAGGTCAGCCCTGGGGGTTTAATGTGGCTGTGTGGCTATTTTTTCTGCTTGTCTGCAGCAGTTACAATTTTGACAGATGTCTTGACAAAGGTGTGGATTTTGATTGAGGAGGTTGATTTTATTGAATTAGCAAGGCTGATTTCATGCTGCAATGAATTCTCTGGCTCTTTCTTGGATTAGTTTATGTTCCTTGGAAAAAAAAGGCATTGACTGGTCTTGGCAATCTGTTTTTTTTCTGAGTAGGGAGAGAATTTTGCTGTACTGTGGGTCATATCCGTGGAAATGTGCTGTGCCTGTCCTGGTGGAAGGCTCACCTAGTTTGGCCTTAAACTCGCAGAGCTGAAGGGCAGTATCCTAGCCACGCATGCAAGTGAAATTGTTCATGCCTAGGCCGTATCTGGATACTACTTGTCGTCAGTTTCATATCCTGTTTCGGCTTACTTGAGAGGACGAGGTCCTACACTCCTCACAAAACCACCAGCCTTAGATGCTCCCCAAACACAGTCCTCACAAGAGCTTGTGAGAGGGTTATTATTATCATAGTTTTATAGAGGGGGACCTGAGGCTCACAGAATTTAAGTCACATGCCCAAGGTCACATAGATCCTAGGAACTGAGATCCAGGGTTCCAAAGTCTGACTTAAAATGTATGCTTTTCCCAACGGCTTCTGAACTTGACCTCAACCCTTTGCCATTTATGTTGCCCCTTGCATTCCTTAGAAGTAAATGACTGAAATGGGTTTGAGAGAGAAAAAGGGAGAGAAACCTAACTATGAGCATTCAGACTGGTGCTTGTGGAGGACCCTCGCCTGCAGATGGGAGCAGCCAGCCCTGTCATTTTTATTTTCGCTGACAGACTTCATCCTCCTCCTCTGCTGGTGGCCACTGGGTAGAAATCAGGATGCTACACAGGGGACAGGAGCTGAATGTGGCTTCCTGTGATTTACATAATAAAATAAGGATCTCCCCACTGGCCCTTTCATGTCTGCTGGTTGCTGTGGTGGAGTGGGCCACCCTGGGGACAGCCTCACTTAAGGGCCTCCCTGGGGTCATCAGGCTCACAAAAGGGTCTGGGGATCAAATGTGCAGTTAAATTGATGAGATCAATTCATTAGGGTAAAGACTTCCTCTACTTCCAAAGCAGTGTGGTGCTCCAGCCGGTCTTTCTCCTTCAGAAGTTAACATACAGATAAAGGATTTCATACCAGGAAGAAACCTATACCACCTTTTCCAGAGCTTTGATTCTTTGAAGAGAGGGAGGGACCTCCTGAGCCTACATCAAAATACTCGACTTTGAAAGATGAGGGGATTTTTTGAGGCTGTTTTTCTCCCTCAAAGTTTTCTACCTGCTGCTTCTTATAGAAATGATTGCTCTGGAGGTTTAAAAGGTGATCCAAGTGATTTTTTTTTTTTATAACTGGGAGGGGTTCACAGACATTGTATGTGTGTTTTACTTCCTTCAACTCTGACCGCCTGGCAGCCAGCCTGATCTCTTCTTTTCTTGATCCTTTAATTCAACATTTAATTACCTACTTTGGTGCCCATATGATTTTTTTTTGCTTTTTCTGAAATTATAAAAGGTATACCAGCATCTAGTAGGAGTAATACCGGCCCTGCCATCCCAGTGGACACTCCTTTCCAAAAGACAGATGGGAAGTGGTTTGGCATTGTCCCTTTTAGTTTACAAAACATTTTTTTACTTCCTTTGCTCTTGGTGAAGTAAGGAAAATAATTGAAATCAAAATTTGCTAAACTGAGAGAGAGAAAAAGATGCTGACACATTCCCAAGAGGTAGACTTTAGTCTGTGATTTCAGACTTACTTTGATCATAAAGTGTAGTGCCTCCTGCCTTTTTTTTTCTGCATTTCTTTCTAGTTCTATAATCAGAAGTTTGCTATTCCCTTTCTAGTGCTAGAATTAGTAGTCTGGTCTAAAATATAAGAACCTTCAAGTTCTATTCACCCTGTTTTACAGAGAGGCCACTCAGCCTCTGTCATTCAGTCATTCAGCAAACATCAGGACTATGTATAAGAGCTGTGCTGGATGCCAGGGATTCAGAGAACACGGTTCCTGCCCCCTAGTGTGCACGATCCACTCAGTGAAGCCCACATACAAACAATCAGGCATATTCAGTTTGAGAAATGTTGTAATCGAGCTGCATACACAATTCTGATTTTGTACTTGTTCATAGAGTAGCGGTTTCTGTTATGTGTCTGCATTTGCCTGTTTACTCGCTTGTTCTTTTCTGAGATCTTGAGGGCCAGTAAGGAATGTGGATATGGAACAGATGAGTTAAAGATGTCTACTCTAGGCCTGTCTTACAAGGTGTTCCATAGATTTCAACCTTCCTGCAAAATCTTTTCATTACTAAAGACAAATAGGAAATGGTGTCGGATTAAATATGGATTTTGCATTCTTGCTCATTAGCAAAATGCCCAGTTTGCTTTTTTAGGATTCTATTAGGTTAAGTCATGTGAAGTTGCTGTTTCATAGGTAATTTTACTTGGTTCAACCTAATAAAAAGAGATCAATTTTATGGCCTTTTGGTCTTCTTTAGGTTTAGGCAGAGATGAGGTTCTGGCCAGGTACTGAGCATCCTAAACACATTGCCACCCGTGCACCATCTCCAAGTGTGACTGTCTACGTGGAGCTTCAGAGAGGGATCCTGGGCCCTGACTGTTCCTACAATACCCAGCTCTGGAGTGGAATTCCTCACATGCCTTTTTGTACACTGGACAGGGAGTAAAACTGGTGCTCTGTGCCCATTTAAAATTATTTTCATTTACTTTGAAGAATGTTTAAGCACAGGGTTTTATGCATATATAAGAGAAAACAGCAAGAGGAAAGGATGTGTACACAGCAGCATGAATGGGGTGCTATTCTTAGCCTGGGTGCTAACCCATAGAAGAACAGGAAACAAGATGCTAGTGAATGTAGACTCCGGCTGCCCTGGGCGAGACCCAAGAGGCTGGCAAGTCAGAGGGAAACTAACGACAGCTGCTAGCATCCTCCAGACCTTCCTCTTTTGCTACAAAATTTTACACTATGTGTGTATCAGACCAAGATGGAAGAGGGGATGGCGCTCTCTCCTAAGGGGTCTGGAGAGAAAGAGTAAATGAAGTCTCAAGACTGATAATAAAGTCGCCAGACTGATCTGATCTGCGGCGGTAGATGGAGCAACTCTTTGCATCCTAAGTGGTTTAGCTTTTGAGAACAACCGGGTGCCTTGGTTGACTGCACCAAACCTCCTCCAGCAATTTAAGTGCCCTTTGCTTTGACATTCAGTTTCCACTGTGGGGGTCGAACCTGATTTGCCTTGGAAAGTTAAAGACCAGGATGCATATCGTAGGCACAGTGGAATGCTGGCCACTTTCTAGTCATTCCATGATGACTGATTGATTTGAATATATCAGTGTCTGGCAGTTGGACCATTCGCCCAGCCTCCATGGGTCTGATGGTATAATTGCTGGGGAGGAGTTGATAGGGAGGTAGCATTTTCCCACAGGATTAGGATGGTGGTGGTATTAGCCAGATCTGTGTTGTCACTGTCAGTATCACCAAGTGATCTTCATGATGAACTTGCTTAGACCGGGTATAATAAGATGATATATACATCCGGCCCACATCCCGTATGCTCATTGTCCAATATTGACAACAGGTACAAGTCAACATTTACAAAGGGCATGCCTGAATTAGATTAGAACCCGATATGAGATGGGAATATATTCAAGGAGGGCCTGAAATTGTGGCATTACCCCCAAGCAGATTCTCTGAAAGGGATTGGTCCTGTGTATAAAGCATCCTACTTCCTCTTTTCTCTAAATGGGAAAAAAAAAATCTCATTTCCTTTCTTTCTTTCTTACTCAGAACACCAAGTTCATTCAACCACCTCAAAAGATCCTCTGACCAGGACAACTGTCTTAGAAGAAAGGAAAATGTTTCTTCCTTAAGAGTAGTGCATAGGAACCTTAGAGCCTTCAGATTTGTGTGAAATGAGTGTAGATGAAATGCTGGCTGTAGATAACTGTTAACCTAGTTAGCATTATGTTCCTGTTCATGGTAACTATGGGCTTTGACTATGTGAGGTCCCCATATTTTGCAGTTGTTGTGCTTTACCACTGCAGCAAGCTGGCTTCCTTAAGAAGACAAGTGCGGATTAGCGATCTTCATCTGATGGTTGGAGGGAGGGAGAGAAAGCAATTATTGTCAATTCCCCCATGGAAGTGGAAATCATGTCGGAGCTAGGCCCTGGACACCTGGCTTGGAAAAGCATGGAGGTTACTGCCAAGAGCCCCTGTAAATCCACAGACCTTCCCATCTTAGTGCTGAGTGTAATGAGTCACACAGCCTTCAGGTAAAGTCATTTCCAAGGGATGGTGAGAATGTGCCCAGCTTGATTTGGACTGTGTCACATTTATTTTTTCTGGCTTGTATTTGCCACTGAGTTTTTTGTGTGTGATTTTTTCCCCCTAATTGCTGTCTATGATTTATATGACATCAAAGATTCCAATGAAGGTAATTTTTCTCTAAGCAAGAGGGCTAGAGAATCTGTCTTGCCCCTGATCTAATAAACAGTGATCAGTTCTGTGAAACATGGTGAAGCCTGGAGTTTTCTCTTCGGGAGTTTTCTGGGAAATCTGAAGGTTGACATGAGGTATAGAGCAAGAAGGATGGGCAGAAAGATGTCTTTAGAAAATACAATCTTCATATCGATGCAACTCCAGGGAAGCTGCCTTTTGGTTTTGTGATGGCAACGTGCCGGATCGGTCTTCTGTGTGGCTGCAGCGTGGGAGAAGCCAGCAGAAGTGAAGGGGTGTCAGGACAGGAGAAATGATGAGATGTGTCTTATTGGAGGCTGAAGGCTCCTTGGTCTTTTGTCAAGGTTCCTTTCACGTGGCATCTATCTGTTTGTCTAGCTAATTGGAATTATGGTCTGGTTTCTGTTCCTAAAGATACGGCTCTCGGCCTTGGATGCCTTCATTCCCTTTGTGCACTAAATCAATGATGTCAGTTAATAAGGCACGAGAGCTAAAGCTCAGAATATGGTTTTGGATCCTAAGGTCTTTGGGTTCTCGACTGAGCAGAGTGAAACCAGGAGAGGCAGTATGGTGTAACCACAAACAAACAACACCCCAAACAACAAGCTGTGGTGTCCAGAGGGACTGCTTTAGGATCCTGGCTGTGCCATGTATATGCTGTATCACTTGGAGTAAATTGCTTTATGCTAGAACTTCTGTGTCCTTATTGTAACATGTGCACAAAGTAACTGGCTACTTTGTGTGTGGTTTGGGGGAGGGTTGTGAGGTTAGAGTCAGTGCAGGTGACATGCCGAGTGAGGCCTGGCCTGGGGAAGCACACATCAGCTTTAGCCATTGCTGTTATTAGCAGTGGACCTCGCAGCAGTGCCCACATCTGTCCCTCCATGCGTCCTGCTTTCCCATTAGTAAAATAAACCTGACATTCCTTAGTGGTTGACAGAGGTATCTGAGCTAGAGAAGATGGATCCTGGAATCCAAACTGCAGCTTCACAAGTTGCACCATGTTTATGAGTATGTTCAAAACATGCTCTGCCCGTTTCCTCTTCTCGGTCTCCCATTCAGAGGGGGGCTTGCTGGCCTTGTGCTTTAGACAGTCCTCAGATGGTAACTTGGATAGTGGGTGAACACGATCCTTGTGAGTCCATTTGTCCTGTGCTTGGGAGTTCTATTCTTAGACCACAGTCACCAGAATAGAAAGCCTGTAACCCAACATCCCACTGGAGCCATGTGTGCCTGGTAATGAATTTCTTGGGGAACCTGACACAAAGGACTGGATCGCTTCTGTCATTGAGTAGGCCAAGTACAGGGTGGTTCATTAAAAACCAGTCTCTTCCTAATTGGAATTAATGAGCCTGGCTTACCTGGATATCCCACATTATGATCCTCATTTAAGTTCAGCCTTTTTACTCTGCTCCAGTAGGAGGTATAGGAAAGGAAAGTCAGATTAGATATTTATGGGTGAAGCCTTTCCTGTTTCATTTTTCTCTGGATCTGTGATTATAAGATTAACAGCACTTGCTATTTATTGACCAGAGCCTGGGCGGGAGCAGGGCTTTAGCACTTGTCTGTGCCCCTTCTGTGAGCCCAGAGCTGTGCCTGCAGCGTCTCACATGTTCCCTCATTTAATCTTCAGTTAGTATTGTTAGTGCCATAATACAGAGGTGGAAATTGAGGGTCAGGACATGCTCAGGGGTTCATGATCACAACCTTCAACTTTGTATCTTGCACACCATCTCTCCTAATTAGTAGGCAACAATGTGATCTTGCAGGAGGTGATTTAAAAGCATCACTAAATGTTTAATAAATGCTTGAATATAGTTATTCTATATGTGAGATTGAATTTGCATGGAGGGCTCCGGACACTATCTGCCGAGAGGCTAGCCCCAACTCTAACATTTTATGAAGTATTTTAGTTGCCCAACTCCGGAGCCATGATTCTGGGAGCCTCCATACCATGGGAGTTTCTAAGAGCAGCTGGATCCCTTAATTATCTTATTAAAGACACTGTCCTCTGTTGGTGGAGTGTCTTTCTCCAGGTAGCTCTAGAATCTTCCAGAGCTCTGATCTCAGCTTCCTAACAGCCCCCTGTTGAGATAGGAGGGGGCTGAAATCATGTGCTTTCCTTTACAGTGAGTGGGAGACAGAGGCACAGAAATTAAATCATTCCAAGGTCACGTCAAATGATTTCCAACTCAGCTGACAAATCTGTCTGGGAGTTGGTCTCCCAAATGTTGCTGCTTCCCTTACAGTGTAATTTGGTCTCAGCCACCTTCACAAATCTTATCTTTCTTCCTTCTTTTTTAAAATTTGGTAAATAAGATATTTTTCACACCTACTGCCTGATTAATGTTTGGCTTTAATTTAGCCCTTCAGGATGATCAATGACTTAATTGAGAAAACTGCTGCCAGAATGTGGTTTATAACACACTTTGTTGTTTTTTCTCCCTGATGCTAAATTTTCTGCTCCTGTATTTTGCCACACCATCAGTGTCTGGGGGCTAAGAACCTTGGGACTCTCAAGAGTTACCTTGACAGAGAAGCTTCTGTAGTTGGGAACTGTCACTGTTTTCAGAGCAGTGCTATTGGGAGAAAAATCTCGAAATTCCTGTTCTCAGCTTTGCAGCTGAGGGAGAGCACATTCGAAGATAGGCTTGTCTTGTAGGAATGGTACAGATTTGGCTTGTGTTAACTCCTTGCTTGTTGTAATAATATTACTGTTCATGATCATACCTTTCTGGTTGCCCTCAGTGACTTGGTATTCAATAAAACATGAGATTACTCATGAAACATTTCTCCCTGTGTTTTAGACGGGAGGTGCTGTACTGTGAGGCTTGGTGATTACATATGGCCTCTTAGGTAAATGGCCAGGCTGTTCCGCTTCTTAGCTGTATTATGGGAAGTTTTTGGTCAGCTTTACTACTTCTGTGAAGTGAGTTCTATAAGGAACTTTTTTTACAAAGAGATTCACCCAGGGGAGCGGGATCCACTGTTAGTAAAATAGGTCTCGTACCAAATTCTTTTTGTCTCCCAATGACCGATCAAACTCCAGACCTTCTGCCTTCAAAATATGTTCAGTTCCACATTCATGCACTCAACATTTGCTGTATATGCCCATTAAATGTCAGGTACTGTGCTGGCTACTGGATGACAGAGATGAACAAACCCCTAAATCCTAAACTCTCAAAGTAGATGTTGGAATGTAGTGTCATTTAGCTTCATTAGGTTCTGTAGTAGTTCTGAGATTTTCCAAGATCATGTCCCCCAATGTCCTGTTGACTCGACTTCAGAGGCCGTCCCTCCTCACCCCCACTGCTGCTGCCCTGGGCCCGGCTGCCCTCGTTTCTCAACTGCATTATCTCAGCAGCTTCCTGACTGGTCTCCTTGCTTCCATGCTTGCCTCCTTCAGTCTGTACTCAACACACCAGCTAGAGCTATCTTTTAAAAATGTAGTTCAGATCATGTTACTCCTGTTTAAACCCACCAGTGCCTCCAATGCCTGTGTGATCAGGCCCCTAATACCTCCCTGACCTTGCCTTCCACTCCCCCTCTGACTCCTCTTCATTCACCTTGGCTACATGGTGCTTCCTTCAACACACCAGGTATGCTGGGCGCAGTCCTGTCTCCAGGCCCCGCTCTTCCCTCTGCCTAGAATATTCTGGTACCTGCCTGACTCACAGCCTCAGATCTCTGCTCAAAAGTCACCTTGTCACAGGTCCTTCCTGACCACTCTGTAGAATGTACTCTGACCTTGTACTTCCCGTGTGATTCCCCTCCCTAGACTATGAACTCCACAAGGGAAGGATTTTGCCTGTTGTGTTCACGGCTGTGTCCCGGCTCGGTAAATATTTGTTGATTGAATGAATGAATTCCCTGTTCCTGAATCACTCAGTGAACGTCCTCTGTAGAAGGGCCCCTTGGACCAGCGGCACACATCTGTCTGATGGTTGGTGTGGGGAGGATGTGGGTAGACTGGCTCTGTTTGTGTGGAATAGTTTTTGTTAATCCCAACCGGCTTCTATCAGGTTCAAGTCACAATTTTGCCTCCTTAGTATCCCTTTTTAGTTATAAAGTCAGAGGATGTTAAGATTGGAAGGGATTCAGGGGACCCTTAGGTCCTCTTTTCTCTTATTGATGTGAGATTTAAAAAGTCTGAAGAAAATAGGTGAGGCACCCAGAGTCATAAGGTTGGTTGGAGGTCAATGTGAAATCAGGCCACTGTCATCTGGTCCATACATAGTCTTTACTGCATCCAATCCCCAGGTTGAGAGAGTTCACGGCCTTTCAGAGTTGACAATTTCTTGCCAGTCTCCACACAAGAACTTTTGTCTGGACATTCTGGGTAGATATTAGTGTAGATAGATGGTGAGCCTGTAATATGTGGAAAATCCCAAAGATTGGCCAGTGTGATTGGGAAGTGCCCCAGGTGTGCCCAGAGCACCACAGGCACGCTCACTCTTCCATTGGCAGGAGATGGGTAGGTGGAAAGGAAACCAAAATCAAGATCCTTTGCCGCTCCAGTTGTTTTATTACATGTCACAGTCAGAACGTGTCTTCCATTTAAATTCAGAGTTTTTGATGAATGGCCAGGCCAGCTGCAAGCCCTTTAGGCCAGAAGCCTTGATCTCACCAACTGTTCATTTTCTTGATGGACTTCCTTATTTCGGGCGTTTGTGTCTAGCCAGTCTATTGTGGGCTCGTCAGAGGGGTGTAGAGCCCTCTCTTTGGGACACTCAGGTCCCCCCATGCAGCATGTGTCCTGAAGCTGGGCAGCCTCCATCCTCTTTTTAAGTGCGTGTGGTCTTTTGGGAAGCAGGCTGAAGTGAGAGAGGACTCTTAGAAAAACTCCAGCATCTGCTAGGACATGTTTGTGAACTGACTGAGCTGTAATTAGGATGGCAGAAAAAAGACTTAAATTCATTAACTTCTTGCCATCTGTTTTGTGATTTAAGGTGTCCTGATTTGAATTTAGAAGGCACTTTGATTATACGTGAAGAATGTGTCATATTTAATTCCACTCTCTGTGGCCTCTTTGATAGTACCAAGCATGCAAAACCCATGTTCAAGCAAAGGCTCTAGACTTTTTAAACTTACTTCAACATAGTTCCAGTTAAGATATGGAATGTGCTCTGGGATGCTGATTTTCAGATAGCCATTTTTGGGTCAAGGGGAAGTTTAGTGTGCTGAGTACAGTAGCCGTACACCCTAGAGCACTTCATTTTGGCTTGGTTACAAAATTTGTTTTTACTTAGTTTTTTTTTCTTAGGTGGGCAAAATAATAAGTACCTGGAGGTCTAGGGCTGTGCCCTAAAAAACCCAGCAAAACAGTAAGACCTAGAATTAGGAAACAGGGATTAGTCTGTGTGTAGATTATTTTTGAGGCTGGAAAGTTTCTGAGCACCATTGAATTCTCCCTCTTACATCTTCAGATTTTGTAAGGTTTTCTTTTAGACCTCTGGTGTTTGGGTGATTCTTAGATTCAGGTCATGGTCACTTATGGGAGCCTTTGATCTGGACAAGATGGACCTTGAGTACTTGAATTCACACAACTAGGGTAGCGAGAGGATCTCTCTTCTTGGTTATGGTACATTTTCTTACCAAAGATCTAGAAGAGCAACCTCAAGGTCAGAAGAGCTCACTCTGAGTTTTGGGTTGTTGGGGAATGCTGACTTGGGTACTGACATCAAATACAGAATGCCCTGGATCCTTAGAGAGAGAGGCAGCTCTTCAGCCTGTGGGGTCAACAACCAGAAAATGGAATTCTCACCAATTCTTGTTTTCTATGCTAAAAGTTATACTTTGAGATTTGGGCCTGCTTCTTCCTTTCTCTTTTTCTTTGTCCAGTAGTAGTTTTAAGTTGGCTGCTCATTTAGACCAAAGCAAAAGGATGTTAACTCAGACATGGAGATACATGTGAAGCCACATATTCTTTTCCCAGCTTTTCCTCATTTTTGCTGTCTTGGGAGTATGTTAACTGTCTTTTCTCGCTCAACCTTTTTTTTTTTCCCCCGTCCTTGGCAGACATAATTACTTGTATTGGAAGAGCAGGTGAAGAGCTGTTTTAAGGACTCTTTGGAAGGACATACAGTACAGGTGACAGTCTCAGCTAATGGTAACCAGAGCCAGGCAGCTGGGGTCACCCTGAGTGGGAATCAGTCAGATTCATTTAGCAAAGCACGGACTTCAGTGGCAGGAATACAAGTGACCACGAAGTGTTAAACACATCTGGAAAGGGCTGCTGACATCATTCCCAGCATCTGTGGGGAATACACACAGCCTGTAGACCCATTCCTCTTTGACCCTATACAGATTCTTTAAAGACTAATGCCCTGAGTGGTTTTCTGGCCAGCTTGCCTGCTCATTTATCTTTTAGGAGATGGAAGGAGACAGCCTGCCTGTGAGCTCCGTGGGCCCCAGAGGCACATGGATTCTGCATTTGAAAGTGCTGAAGCTAAGAGACTGGGTCTTGGGGGACCCCAAGGGATCTGCTTTTCCTCTACTCATTGTCCCTACAAAACTTTTCCTGGCAGCCAGCCTTGCTGTTTAGATGCGTTGTTCTCTGCTGCTTAAGTTGTTTGGCAGTGGTGTGTCAGGATGCGGGTTTTCTGAATGCTTTCCCAGCTGGTGACTTGAGTGGTGGTTAGGGAGGGATGCTCTGAGCTGCTGAAGCCGGTCTCCTGTCTGGATGCGCACAGCTGGACTGGTGGGGGAGCTCTGTTTTGCTTCTGCTGCCTTTCGTGGTGCTGTGGGTGGCTCCTGAGATGTGGATAGCAATGAGTTGGGGGTGTGAACGAGGTGTGTTTTGTTTCTTTGATGAAGTAGCCAATACTGTGGGATCTGATGTGGCTTTTACCCTTATCCTTTGCATGCTCCCTTTGGTTGAATTTATACAAGGCCTCCATTTTCAAGAGTAGGCCCCTTTTCAGTTCCTAAGCCAATTAGGACTGAAAAGTAAGTTCTGATAGTGGCCTCAGATCCACTACTTGGTAAACCATGCTGCCAGCCAGACCTGGGATCCGGGATTCCAGGTAAGTGCTGGGCACGGTCATGCCTCTGCTGCTCAAGCTCAGCGCCTCTTTGTCTCCCTCCTGATGGCTCAGCCCATCACAGCCAAAATTGTTCCTCATATCCTAGTCCCTCTTACAGGCAGAGGCTTTGCCTCCACCCTAAGCTGCCAGGCTCAAGTTCTGTAGTACTCTTTTTTTGGTGGTGGTGGAGTGGGGGCTGGGAGGGAGTTCAAAAACACACAAAAGAAATACAGTGAACCTCCATTGACCCAACACCCAGATAAAGCAGTTACCCCCATTTTACTACATTTGTTTCATCTTCCCCAAACTCCCTAAGCATTTACTCCTATTATACAGGAAAGACCTGATAAATACTTAATTCCCCACCCCACCCACCTCTTTAAAAATCACTTTTCAGAATAATGAGTTAGTGACCACGTCATAACTGCCAGTGGTGACCCAACAACCTTTTTCCCCCCTGAATATCATTATGAACCCATAGATTATTATGCATTTGATGTGTTCCAACCCATTGTAGTCCTTATTTACTGACTGTTGTGGATGCTTGCATTGTCTCATCTTAGGTGAGTGGGCATCCCTTTAAGTTGACCCCCAGGTTCTTTTGACATGACCCCGTTGAACTTTGGGAGCTTCCTGCTTTCTGGCATAACAAGGCATTCCAGGCTGTATATCCTCCACCAGATGTGGAATCAGCCTTCTCTTCAGGGGACCATGCTAACTTTTAGTGGAGGACACAGTCTGGGCTCTGGGACTGAATTACTTTTGTCAGCCTCCTCCCCAGGGATTACAGTGTGCTCCCCCTGCTTATGGCCAGTTGACAGGCAGCCACTGTGGGGTTCTGCCTTGCTCTGCTCAAGCTTCATCTCAGAATCCCGTGTTCTGCTCCCTGGTTCTGACGCTTGCTTTGATCATCGTGAATTCTGCTAGCCCTGTGTGTGCGGTGCCTTGGACGACCAAGCTGTCCTCACTGGGGCCAATTTCCCCAGCTAGAATAGTTACCCCAGCTGATGCTTAATACCCTGTAAGCAAGATTTTGTCTGGGCTCAGCTTAACTTGTGCCCCTTTAGGCCCTGCGTTCCACCAGCTCCCAGCATTCCTTTTATCTGAAACTGCCCCTCTCCTCATCAAAATCTTACCTGGTCTTTAAAGATTGACTGTTGAAGAACAAGCTCAGGAGTCTCTTTTTCACTTTGAGAACCTGTAGGTCTTTCTCATCAGGGCAGTATCAGCCCAGATAGGTTAGGCAGGGTGGGGTAGGAGTTTATAATATGCTGTCAGCACAGCACGTACCTGGGTGGCTTATTCTCAGTCTTTGTTTTCCTCTTGTAACCCATGGGTTTTGGCATCTTCAGAGTGGTTAGTAGGTTATCCTGTTGGTTCCCTACCAGGGAGTAGGATACTCTGGCTCTGTACCATTGGCCAAGGGATTTAAGGATAGATAATGGCTACAGTTCTGTTAAATGGAACGATAGGAGGAGATGGCCTTGTAAAGAGGCTTGGCAGCAGGGCCCATTTGAATGGTTGGTTCTTGGCTCTGTGTTGGCAGATCCTTGACAGGAATTTTGAATGGTCCCCAATCTGACAAATTGCTGGTATTTACTTCACAGGCAAGTCAATTAGTCATCCTCAAGGTCGACTGTAACTGTCTTGAATGCAGTGCTGTGTATCTCTGCAGGTTCGGTGTTTAAGGTTTAATCATTTAGTTCTTTTAGTTTAGCCTGTTTAACTTTACTTGCATACAGTAAATGTGGAAGAGAAGCAAACAATATATATGGTTGAAACCCTAGGGCCCTGTCTCCCCTACCCTGCTTGAGTCTGGCAACTGGACCCTTACGTGAGTAGTGAGGAACTGGGTTCCAAATGAACTCATCCCAGATGTAGCTCTGTTTTGTACTTGCTCCAGCCCTTCAGTCAGATTTACTTCCAGCAACTCAGCGTAGCATATCGAGTGGTCATTCAGGACTGCACTAACTTACACTTCATTATATCAAATGGGAGACCCAGTAATTTATAGCCTATCATTTCTGAAGTCTGGAGATGTCTCAGCATAAGCTTTGCTGAAGCAGATTCTATTTCATTAGAAGAGAACCTAGCTGGCTGCTTCCAAGACCTGAAGCTTTTAGATGCCGAGTAAGAAGGCTGTGTGGAAGGAACAGAATGACTCTGGAATTCAATCCCCCACCTAAGAAAGGGAGTAATAACATTCTGGGTTGGCCTCTTTTCATTTCCCTTTGATTTTGAGTAATAAACTCCCTCCCTACTTCCCAGCTGAACAGTTTGGGAGTCTGTTCCCTAGAAAGACTCTATTCTCACACCCATCAGACTGAATTAGGTGAAAACTCCTTGGCCTTAATGAAAGTTGAAGGATTTCAAAGGGCTAATGGAAATTCTTCTAGAAGTAACAATTTCCATTCTGTTGGTAAGGCAGTTCTGCAGAAATTCCCCAAATACCTTGGGTCATTTTATCCAGCAAACCAGTCAGCATTGGGTTTTCTCTGCTAATAGATGACAGAGAGAATGTGGGCATTTGGAATTCACAGAGAATCCCTAAGTTGCATTTTAGCCTGAGTGTTACGTCTTGTTTCCTAACCCTTTTACCAGAGCTGCTCATAGGAAACAGCATAGATTTGCCTCACTTCTCTCCCTGCCTCCTCCCAGTGGTAAGTGGCTGCCTGCCAGGTGGGATCTGGGTGACAAAATCTCAAGCCAGATTCAGAGTTAAAAGCATAGCCCCTACCCAGGTTGCTTACAAAGAAAGCACAAGGATGAATCTTGTATAAAATCTTGCTTCATTAGCTTTAAATTTGCTGTTTATTGAGTTATCACATCCTTATTTAGTATTGTGCTAGTTGCTGTACCCCTGCTGGTTGATTGATTTCACTGTACATTTATAGAGCACCTACAGTGTTCCTGGCACTGCTCTGGGCACCTGAGATAAAAAGATGAGTAAGGCATGGTCCTTGCCACCTAGAGCTCCCAGCATAATGAGAGAGCATCCGATGGGGTAGTAAGGGCTATAGTAGCCTTGCTGCATAATTTGCATTTGTATTCTAAAGCCAGTGGGGAGTTATGGAGTTGTTTTAAGCAGGCGAGTGTCCCGATCCAATTTGTATTTTAGAAAGATGGCTAGTGGTAATGAGGAAACCAGTGACATAGAGGGGGTGAGACTGGAGGCAGTATCAGTGTAGGCAACAGATGTATGCTGAGCCCCCATTTAGTGGAAGGTGCAGTTCTGGGCACTGGGAACGCAGGGCTGGGGTGGGGGAGAATCGGACAGTCTCTGCCCTCAGGGAGCTTACATTCTAGTGGTGATGTGAGGTTGGGTAGATGGACAAAGTACATGCAGCAAATGGTGTTTTTCAGATGGTAAGCAGTAACTTGAAGAAAAAGAGTATCGAGTTAGAATGGGTGTTGGGGTAGTTAAGGAGGGCTTCCCTGAGGAGGGTGACGTTTGAGCTGCAGCAGCTCTGGGAAGACATGGGGAAGAGTGGTCCTGATGGGGAGAACAGTAAGTACAGGGACCCTGGGATGGGAACACCCCTGGCTAGTGTTGGGTGCCATGAAGCAGGCCAGGGTGGCTGGAGGACAGAGGAGTGAGCGGTGCTGAGATGAGGTTGGGGGGTCTTGGGGGCCCCGGGAAGGAATTCAGATTAACTCCGATGGACTGAGAAGCACTGAGGTGAACTAAATCAGCGATTGGCAGATCATGGCCCATGGGTCACATCTGGTCTGCTGCCTGTTTTTGTAAATAAAATGTTGGAACAGGGTCTCGCCCACTGGTTTACATATTGCCTGTGGCTGTTTTTACATGACAAGAGAGTGGAGTTGAGTAGTTGTGGCAGAGAACATATGGCCCAGAAGCCTTACATATTTTCTAGCTGGCCCTTTACAGAGAAAGTTTGCTGACCTCTGAATGACAGGGTCTGTTTAAATTTTGAGGAGGCACTCTGGGTACTACGTGAAGAATGAGTGCTGGCAGACAACAGTATATCCGAGTGGTCCAATAGGAAAAGTCTAGATGTTGGGCCTTAGAAGGCACTGCTTTTATGCTGTTGAAACCACTTCACTATGATCTCTACTCCTGTATATTGTTGAATGGATGACGAGATACTGAATAAGCAGTGGTGGTGAAAATGAAGAGGAAGCAGAGCTCTGAGAAACAGTGAGGAGGTAAAACATCAGTACAGTTTATCGTTGACTAGGTGTTAGAGGAAGGGCAAGGCCGGAGGAGCATAGGATGCCCCTGGGGTTTCCGGTTCAGGTATCTTGGTGCATGGCAATGCCAGTAGCTGAGACAGAGGAAGTGAGCTAGAAGGAGCATATGTTTCTAGAGAGAAGGGACATGGGGCACTTTTGTCATGGGACATCCAGGTAGGTATCCAAAAGGTAGTTGAAAGACAGGTCTAGAGCTCAGGGGCATGAGGTTGGATGGGTGGCGACAGGAATTCTGAAGTCATCAGCTGACGCAGGACCCCAAGGAGAGGAGACAGGGATAGAGCTTGTGTGGCATTTATGTCCTATACAGATTTGGCTTTAGGGAGAGGCAGAGCTAAACTAGCTGGACAGTTTATACCAGTTGGTCCGGTCATCTCAGGACCATGGGAGATTTTTGTGTGGAGACTGGCGGCCCCACTGAGGGCTTGCCTTACTCCCTCTTCTGGAGGCCAACCTCTTGCTCTTAAATGGGGTGACTGGGGCAGCTCTGGGGGGCCATTCCTTCCCAGACTCCCTGCTAACACTGGAACATTTGTGGCCTTTTAACTCTGCTGTTGATTCATGCCTGCATTTACCTGGGTGAGGGTGTGAATAGGTAGGAAGGTCTAAGTTGTCCTCAGAGTTTGTCAGAGCAAGAACTCTCTGACACCAGGGTCAGCCAGTGGCTTAATTTAATTTATTTTAGTGCCAAGCCTCCAAACCCACAAACTGCGGTAAACCCCGGTGGGTCCTTCCCCTTCTCCCCTCTTTGTTCTCATCTGGGGAAGGGGGCCACCCAAGCGATATGTAACAGGGCATTTGTGTTGAAAGCGGTCTTAAGAGAGATGTAATCCTAGACTTGGATGTAAATTTCCCTTCTTCACAAAATTCATTATGGAAACCCAAGAATAAAATCAAAATCGTCAAGGGAGAAGAGAAGGGACCACTCTCTATCCTGGTCTCTGCCTCACCCCATGTTTAACAGAGTGTCACACGTCTGCTGTTCACACACTTTTAGAAGGCTGAGTTAACCCAGTCTTATATCTAATGTTTAAACTTTACGGGCCCTCCTGTTTTATCAGTTTCTCCTTCCCCTAAGGAGAATGTTGAGTACTAGCCTTGCTACTCCTCCTAAATTAATACTGTCCTGAAATTCATGACTTTAAGCAGGCAGAGGTAAGAAGTCTCAGGCCTGATCACTTGGTCCCCAAAGTGGATAGAATCTCCCAGTCCCCATCACCAAATAAAGTAGGTCGTAAAGGTAAATTAAAAACACGAAAAAGTAATTTTTGAAATGTCTGTGTTGAAAAGCATTACTTCCATCCCAGTTCTGGTCTGCCCCATAGGCCCCCTGCCTCTTATTACAGGCCACTCAACAGTTTCCTGTATATCTGTCCTGAGTTCTTTATATAAATACAAGCACATAGGAATATATGTTCTTATTCCCCCCTGATCTTTCATATAAAAGGCAGTGCATGTAAAGCCTGTTCTGTAACTTGCCCTTGACAGTATGTTCTGGGGATCTTTCTATACTGGTTCAGAGAGAGCTTCCTGGATCCATTATCTGAGCTGCATGGTATTCTGTGAATGGCAGCCTCTTGGTGTATTGAACTGAGTCTGCAAAAATGGACACTTGTTTCCAGTACTGGCTGTTAATAAGCGGTACCTTGGGGAACAAAGGCAGCCTTTTGAAGTGTTGCACAGCACTGAGTATATATACTCCTTAAATTGGGATTATTATTCTACGTTCTTAGAATGCTGGTTTTATTGGTTGATAAATTCCCAATTACTGGTATTCATGAGTGAAGCGTTGATGTTGGGACCGACATCCCTTCATATCTCAAGACTCATTAGTCTGACTGCCCCGTGGAGGCATGCTCCTGTATCTCAGGTTTATTTTAATAATAAAACCTTTGGAAATTTTAATAATGAAACCTACTTAAGGCCCTTTGCTCAAGCAGTCTGAATCACTGATCACTGCAATTACTGCCATGGCAGCTGTAGAGCAATTTAACAGGATAATAGTGAATAAGATAAATTACACTTCAGATTCTTAATGGATTGATGCTCAGAAGTATGTAGGGGAAGTTCTGGGTGGGGGAGGAGTGCCTTTCAAATTTCAGCACAAAGCTTTATAAAATAGGCAACTGGGCCATTGTAGCCATTACTCCTTGGAATGAGTCATTCCGTACCAACCTCTGGAGCTGTGCGTCCTGTTTATTATAGACAACAAATTGAGTTAATTCTCTTGTTTGTGTGCCTCTGTGGAGTGGGTGGCAATTGTAGGTGACTTGCTAATTGTCTTATTTAGAATACTCCCCTTTCTACTAAAGAATTAGTATCTTTGGTATGAAAATAGGGAGGCCGACCAGTTGTACAAATAGCTGCCAGCCAGAGAAATAACACTTTTTGCCAGGTGAGTGGTTAAAAAAAGGCAGACTGGAAAAATGACTGTGGGATGGTAAGTGTTCTGCTCTTATTTACAAGGCTGACATGCCTGCCTGTGTGGTAGGCATGCGGGTGGGGAGGGGTGCGTTAAGAGGTAAGTACAGTGCTTGCTTTGTGTGTCCCTGGATTTGCGTTGAGGGGAGAATAGTAAGGATGTGGGTCACATAGTGGGGGAAGGGCTTCCAAAGGGGCCAGAGGGAGCAAATCCAGGAGACTTGGCTGCAGATTCCCCCTTATGGATGTTCCTTGGCACCTGGTCACATTGTGGATGCCTTAACGTCTGTGCTGGTATTGATCTTGTACCTTCATTCTCAGGACAGAACACTGAATGCCCCTTACCTCCTTCATCGCCCCCAGTGCCCTTGGAGCAGTGGAGACAATAGCAGAAGAATGAAGTCTTTTCTTTCCCAATAATCAACATTAACACCCCTGAAAGTTGGATTTGTGTTATGTAATATTAAAGCAAACTAAATTGTCTTGAAATGTCGAAATCCTTTTGGAAAAGAGGAGCAGGGATAGGCTGAGAGAAGGACAGGTGAGGGTGCTCCTCTGAGCTGGGAAGGGGCTTGTGCCCAGGGAGCATCCCTCACACACAGTATGGTCAGAGAATCTTGTGTTCAAATCCTGTTTCCACCCTTTGGCCAACTTATATAGTCTCTGATTTATAATTATTTTGATCTGTAAGGAGAATGATACCTATTGTAAGAGTTTTTAAGAAAATGATTAAATGAGATAATAGTTAGAAAGTAGGTTCTAATAGATGGTAGCCACTGCTGTTATTAGCATCTTCTAAAGGAGCTCATTATAGATTTGGAGAGAAGAAAGGTGCTTTCTCTTGCATGAGGGAGACTGGTATTTCTGGCAGTAAATCAAGAGGTCTGTCTTTAAGATTGGGAAACATTGACAGTTTGGAGGAAAGTGTTAGTTACCATGGCAACTTGGGAATTCATTTGGAGGGAGAGTTGTGACTGGAGGTTATCTCACTGTAAGAGACTGACTGGTGGAGATAAAAAAAAAGGCCCGTCTAGCAGAGAATGAAATCACATTCTATATCAGCAGGAAATACCAAGAGACATGCTCTAGAGAAAGTTCTGTACATGGGTCAGAATGTTGCGGGGGCCTTCTGCGGGGATGGGAGATGTGTCCTAGGGGGCTGAAATCCTGCTGCCAGTTTATCACTTTTGTTCACCTGTATTACTTGGTAAAAAAAATTTTTAATGAATGGGATTTAAGTGAGGTTTTTTTTGTGGGGGGGGAGTCATCTGAAAACATGACCTCAAACTGTCACATATTTTCTACTGTTGGTTGTCAGTCCCCAGCTAGGTTTCAGCTATAAAGAGCATGAGTCCTGAGTGCATCTTAAGCATTTAGTTTGTTTCTAAGGCAAATGACATGATGGATACAGGTATTCCCTCTTGATTGGGCAATTAAGACATATTTTCTTTTTGTATAGGCTCTTCTGCTGATATAACTCAAAAACTGATATTAAAACTTTTTGATGGATGCAATGTCCATTGTTAGTTTGATTCTTTAGTACATCTGCTGTTAATCTGTTACCTTCCTCTGATCACAACCTTGTCCATGACAGAGAGCCAATGGACCAAATGAAACCCCCTTTTACAGCATGCTTTTAGATCTGCCATTTAATTCTCCATAGGCTTCCAATGCTCACTGACTCTCCTTCACTTTGAACATGGGATTTGCTTTGGCCAATGAAATATGGTCACACATGGCACTTCTGGGCAGAAGGAATTGCCAGTATGAGGCCGTGCTTTGTTCTTTTTTCCTGCCTTGTGATGGGAAAGTTTGTGACCAAGTAAAGCCTCTGTCAGTCTGGGTCTTTGAACTACAATGACAGACATAGTCTCCCCTCCCAACTCCTGTTGGACACATAGAGTAATCAAGAAATGAGCTTTCATTGTATTAAGCCATTGAGATTTGTGGGATGTTTGTTACTGCAGCAGGACCTAGCCCATCCTCACTGCTTCACTAGACACTTGATGCAGATTTATTGAGTATTTATTGCATGTTGGACACTGTTAGGTTAGGATAGAACAGTGAACAAGACAGACAAAACCTCTCCCCGCATGGAGCTTATATTCTATGAAGGAGACAGACAATAAAGTGAACAAATGTGTGAAGATAACTACTGACTGAGATAAGTGCTGTGAAAGAAAATAAACAAGGTCATGTGATATACACGTCTCCAAAGAGCAAAGAGGTCATGAAGAGGAAATGGGAGCCCTATCTTTAGAACCCTTGCTAATGCCCTTTAATAGTTCCTGATATGGCTTAAGACTCTGGGTACTTCCAGAGTAGTTTCATTTGCCTAAAGGTTAGAGAGAAATGTGTTGTATTACTTTGTAGTGTTGTGAAAAAATTAAGCAGCAAGTATATCCCAAAATAAAATGATAGCCAAGAATACTGTAAGTTTGCTTTTCATCTTTGAAAACTGTCTAGTATTCCATTGGGTTTACTGGGAGATGAAATCTGAGTTTTGTTTATGTGCCGTGTTAAGTCCTTCCTGGAGAGCACCCAGCCTCACCAGTCAGACTGTACTGATATCTGGTTTCTTGGTGGACACTGGTCTGGTTTAGTAGTGCTTGTATTGGCCTTTATACTGAGGAGAAGTAGGACAAAAATGGAGACATAGTTCTTGTATCTTACTTAATATGACTTTGAAAAAACATAGGATGATGAGATATTTGCTTGCATTTTCTATAAATGTCCCCAGTAAAAGTTTTGAGACTGGTTGTAATTTTTCTGAGAGAAGCGTAGAAGCTCAGGGCCGGTTGTTGAGGGACATTGCCGGCTGGCAGTGATTTACTTTGTGTGACCCTACGACTGTAAGAGGTCTCTTGGTACAAGAGTGGGCTTTGATGGGAAGAAGTGAGAAAGTAGTACTTGGGAGGTGTAAAGGGGGAAGGAGAGCTCTATCTGCTTTTCTCCTCCCCCTTTTCTTTGGGGCAAACCAGAGTAGCAAGAATGGGGAAAGGTCGGGAGAGGAGGCATGTTTAAATGCCAGTTAAAAGGAGAACTGATTCATTCCAAGACTTTGAGCATTAGGAGAGTATAGACTGCTGAATTCTATGTGCAAATTCAGAAAAATGCTTTTGCAACCACAATTAAATGGAGTCCAGAGGGTTGTGCGTGGTGAGGTTTGCCCATCATCAGTCAAATCAGATCATCCTCAGAGGTAGATGAGGATCTCTTAAGCTGGAGCCCAGACATTTTTTTTTCCCTATCTTGAGTATTTTAGTCATCTCATGTTGGCATATGCTCTGAAAATCCCATCTGGGTGAAACTTCAAAGAAGTAAGAAAAATGGTTAAAAGTAAGAACTACCCAGCATTGGAGATTGTACATCCTTGCAAATATATGATATGTTGGTGTAGTGTAAGTTTTTGTGCCAGGACACATGCCAACAATTTAATGATGTGTATAGCAAAGTTCCTTATTAGCCCCATTCAGAAACTCTAAAAGGAGTTGCAATTGAAGCTGAAGGCCAAAAACAACGATCATGTTACCTAGGGTCTCATGAATTATTCAGCTGAGTTTAATGCTTTTTCCATGCTGTAAATAAGGTTGAACTATTTGGCACAATGTAGGCAAATTATACCCCCTTTGGGGGTGGGGTCGGGGATAGTTGGTTATGAGGAATGTGAGGAAGGGTGGAGAAAAATAAGACATCTTTTCACATTTCTTTAAGCCAAATACATGGAATCCCTCAACATTCCACTTTTAAAGAAGTAAATATATAAAAATGTAAGTTGGGAATTTAAAGGTGTTTTCTTCGAATGCTCATCAGTAGTTGAAGATTTCGTTTGGGCTTGAGAAGCCCTCAGAAAATTGTTCATAATGTCATAGAAGGGTGGTCAGAGAAACACCAAATGAGAAAGGATGTATTCTTGGTGATTTGCCAGCCAAGGAGTGTTGGTCTGTTTCAGGAAAATAGTACTAAAAAATAAAATAAGAGTTCTTAGGCATGAACAAAAAGAGCTAATGGATGTTCTTCAAAGTTGTATACAAATTGAATGACTGTAAATCGAATAATAATTTAAAGGCCTTAAGAAAACATAACAAGACCTGTGCAGAAGACTAGAATTATTTTTCATAAAAGTGAGCATGTTTCCTTCACTGCAACTTAATTTTTTTTTGGGTAATTATTTTTTTTATTAAGGTATTATTGATATATACACTCTTTTTTTTATAAGTTTATTTTGATATCATTAATCTACAATTAAATGAGTAATATTATGGTGATTACACTACCCCCTTCATCAGGTTTCCCCCCCCCAACCCCATTACAGTCACTGTCCATCAGCGTAGTGAGATGCCGTAGAGTCACTACTTGTCCTCTCTGGGTTGTACAGCCTTCCCTGTGCCCCCACAACAGTACATCTGCTAATTGTAATGTCCCTTCTTCCCCCTTGCCCCTCCCTTCCCACCCATCCTCCCCTGTCCCTTTCCCTTTGGTAACTATTAGTTTGTTCTTGGGTTCTGTGAGTCTCCTGCTGTTTTGTTCCTTCAGTTTTTTTTTTCCTTAGTTCTTATACTCCACATATGAGTGAAATCATTTGGTACTTGTCTTTTTCAGCTTGGCTTATTTCACTGAGCATAATACCCTCTAGCTCCATCCATGTTGTTGCAATGGTAGGATTTGTTTTCTTCTTATGGCTGAATAATATTCCATTGTGTATATGTACCACATCTTCTTTATCCATTCATCTACTGATGGACACTTAGGTTGCTTCCATTTCTTGGCTATTGTAAATAGTGCTGCGATAAACATAGGGGTGCATCTGTCTTTTTCAAACTGGGCTGCTGCATTCTTAGAGTAAATTCCTAGGAAGTGGAATTCCTGGGTCAAATGGTATTTCTATTTTGAGTTTTTTGAGGAACCTCCATACTGCTTTCCACAATGGTTGAACTAATTTGCAGTCCCACCAGCAGTGTAGGAGGGTTCCCTTTTCTCCACATCCTCGCCAACATTTGTTGTTGTTTGTGTTTGGGATGTTGGCCATCCTCACTGGTGTGAGGTGATATCTCATTGTGGTTTTAATCTGCATTTCTCTGATGATTAGCGATGTGGAGCATCTTTTCATGTGCCTGTTGGCCATCTGAATTTCTTCTTTGGAGAAGTGTCTATTCATGTCCTCTGCCCATTTCTTAATTGGATTATTTGCTTTTGTTTGTTAAGGTGCATGAGTTCTTTATATATTTTGGATGTCAACCCCTTATCGGATACGTCATTTATGAATATATTCTCCCATACTGTAGGATGTCTTTTTGTTCTACTGATGGTGTCCTTTGCTGTACAGAAGCTTTTCAGCTTGATATAGTCCCACTTGTTCATTTTTGCTTTTGTTTCCCTTGCCCGGGGAGATATGTTCATGAAGAAGTTGCTCATGTTTATGTCCAAGAGATTTTTGCCTATGTTTTTTTCTAAGAGTTTTATGGTTTCATGACTTACATTCAGGTCTTTGATCCACCTTGAGTTTACCTTTGTGTATGGGGCTAGACAGTAGTCCAGTTTCATTCTCTTACATGTAGCTGTCCAGTTTTTCCAACACCAGCTGCTGAAGAGGCTGTCATCTCCCCAATGTATATCCAAGGCTCCCTTATCAAATATTAATTGACTGTATATGTTTGGGTTGATGTTTGGATTTTCTATTCTATTCCACTGGTCTGTGGGTCTGTTTTTGTGCCAATACCAAATTGTCTTGATTACTGTGGCTTTGTAGTAGAGCTTGAAGTCAGGGAGCATAATTCCCCTGTTTTATTCCTCCTTCTCAGGATTGCTTTGGCTATTCGGGGTCTTTTGTGGTGCCATATGAATTTTAGAATTATTTGTTCGAGTTCATTGAAGAAAGCTGTTGGTAGTTTGATAGGGATTGCGTTGAATCTGTAGATTACTTTGGGTAGTAAAGCCATTTTGACTGCAACTTAATTTTTAAATCTAAGTTTTAGTATAGTGCTTTAACTTAAATTGAGACCTTTGATCTCCAGGAAAGAAAGCTCTGGATATTCTGGATCTTCAGACTATAGTTCTTGTCTCCTAAGTAGGTGAATTCTCTTATTTCTTTCTACTTATATCCTTAAAATAATAAGAAGACAAGTGAGTTAATAGAATCTAAGAATGTTCAAGTTGAAAGGAGATTAGAGCCCATCTAGTGCAACTCCTGCATTTAACAGAAACTAAGGCCTAGAGAGGTTCTGTGACATGTCCAGAGTCTCCTATTACAAAAGAGGTCACTTATGAATAGGGAAAAACAAACAAATAAACAAAGAAAAATTATTATTTATTAAAAAATATAAAGAAAGAGAAATAGGATTGGCTGGCACAGCCCATTTCTTTTGTCTTCTATGCTTTATTGCTTGAAATATGGTGCGATGCATGGAAGTTTAGTTGCCATTTTGTGATATAAAGAATAACAGATGGGGCTCTGAATCCCTGATGACATCAACAAAGGACTTCATCAGTTATGCATTTACTGCCTCTGGGCTTCTTTATTAGAGTTCTTCTTCTGAATATCATGGACAAGGCAATCCACATAGAACAACGAGCAAATAGGAACAAATTAAAAATCTCTTTGAAGTAATTGGAGAGCTAACAAAGCAATAAGACATTATGGGGCCAAGATCCTGGAGAACAAGGAAACTCATGGCGGCACAGGAGCAGCTTTTCCCCTAGCAGCACCTGCTGATTCTGAAAGAAGTTGGAAACCTGGTAGAACTTTCAAATACTCATGAGGCGAGGCGTAAAAAATTGGACCTGCCAAGGAGAATGGGCTCTAGTAAATATCCTGAGCTTAGGGGTGATAACCTGAAGGGCTGAACTTTAGGGTTAAGCCTAATTAGAAACTGACTAGCCCTCCCAGGGACTGAGGCCCAGCTTCATGTCCTCTTACTCCCTGATTGGATGAAGGATCCTGATTGGATGGCTAGTTTCCTTAGACACATCTCAGAAGCAAAGGAGACTCCTGCTTGGAGAAAGATAATATCATCCTACATCTTAAATTATTTCTATCACTTTTTTCATATAAAATGTTAAGTATGCAATCAGAAACAACCAGATATTTGAGGTGCTGTGATAATATGATTTGAAACCAAGAGAAATAATAGACAATAGAAATAGGTCCACAGAGGATCCAGATAATGGATGTGGATTTAAAAATAGCTTTGCAAAATATGTTTAACAGTATGGAAAAAAAACCCAAATTGATAATTTTGGCAGAGATATGGATACTAAAAACTGGATGAAATGACAATTATAAAGCTGTAATAAATGAAAGTAAGAATGTATTGGATAGGTCTCATGTAGTTGAAAACTGAGTTAGTTAAACTAGTGATATATTAGAAGAAAATATCCAAAAGGAAGTACAGAAACCAAAATTGTTTCTTAAAATATAAAAAAGAATACTAGAGATAGAAAAGATCTGACACACTATTAAGTGGAGGCCCAGAAGGAGAGGACAGAGAGACCAGGATAAAAGCAATATTTAAAGAGACAGTGCCGAGTTGTTTTCCAAAACCACAAAATGTATCAAACTACAGATTCAAGGAGTACTTTGAACCACACAGAATACATGAAGAAAACCATAGCCCAGTCACATTGTAGTAAAACTAAGACAGAAAGAAAATAAGAAAATCTAAAGAGCAACCAAAGATAAAAAAAGACCTATTACCATGAATGGATGATCAATAGGACTGACAGCTGAGTTTCAACTGAAAAAAAAAAGCAAGCCAGAAAAAAATGGATTGACTTTTTCAAGGAGTTTATGAGATATATTTTAAGATAGATTTAAGACAAAAGCAAATAATATATGTAAATTATATATGTTCTGACAAACAGAAATAAAGCAAATAAAAATGAGAGAAGCAGAGAAACATGTAGAAAAGAGAAAATAGAGTAAAATTGTCATAAAGTTAATACACGGGAGTTAAAAGATTCATTAAAAGCTGACAAGCCAAATAGGAGACTAAGTAAGGACAAAGTTGGGGCTAGGACATTATAAAGCACTAGTGTGAAGATAACCATTAAAACAAAAGTACACAGTCTCCTAAATAGGGGGAAATAAATAGACTATAGAATGAGTATAGCATAATAGAAACAGTAAAAATAATATAAAATAATATGATAGGGTTGAGACTGAATATATCAGTGATATGAAAGAACTGAAACTCATGTAAAATAAAAATATTTTCAGATTGGCCCTCAAGCAAAACACAACACTTGGCTATATACAGAGATATGCCTGAAACAAATGGATTCAGAAAGGCTGAAACTAGCGAGGTGACTAAAAGACATATATATGCACAAGAATGTTCTAAGTGGGGTTATTTGTATGACTCAAACAACTACCAAAACACTCGTCAGTAGAGTGGGTAAAAAGAAGTTGCACATATTCACACAGTGGAATAAGACTGGGTATTGGTAAGAACATATGAAGTAGAGGTACATGTAATAACATGGGTGACTCTCATCATCATAGATACTATTGAGCAAAAGAGGCACAAGAGTACATACTTTATGACTTCATTTCAAAACTTTGTAATTTTCTTTATTTCATCTTTATTGAGGTTTAATTGACATATAGAATGGTAAGATATTTAAAGTGTACACTATGGTGATTGGATATATGTATACATTGTGAAAGGTTTCCCCTCATGTACTAAACATATCGGTCACCTCATATATTTATCTTTTTTGGGCCAAGGTCGGGGGAGGATGAGAACATTTAAGTTGTACTCTGGTGGTAAATTTCAGTACAGGGTCATATGAAATTACTATGACCATATATGCCTTCTGCCTGTTTTTAAACCTGATATATATATATATGATTCTATTTCTTTGAAGTTTAAAAAGCAGGCAGAAGGGGTCTGTGGTAACAGTAATCACGATCACGGTCCCCTTAGGGGAGAGGAGAGCAGTGCCTGGACAGGGACCCAAGGGCCTTCTGGAACACTAGAGCACTTCATCTGGGTGCTCGTCGCATGGTTTTTTTTTCGCTTTGTGAAAAATCCTTTCAGCTGGATACTTAAGGGTTGTATACTTTTTCTGTGTGTATGTTACATTTTAAAAGGTTTACATCTGAAAATATAAACTATTTACAAGCAAAGGGAAAAGCATAGGGTAGAGTCCCATGGAATACTGGATTTAGGGTCCTTGGAGAGAATGATTTTTAATTCCCAATTATGTGCATATGGTCTCTAGGCTCATGAAGGCCATTTCCTTTGCCTTCTGATGCCTCCAGGTTCCTCCCTAGGCTTTGATTTTGTTTTTGTTACTGTTTTCCATCTCCATGTTAAAAAATCAAGTCCAGAAAAACAGGATAGAGAACTCAGAAGTAGCTCTAAATGCACACAAAATTAAGCATAAAGCATGGGGTTTCAGATTGCTGGGATGGAAGAAAAGAATGGATTTTTCAATAAGTGGTTTTGAGACAACTGGGTAAACATTTTGAGAAATTTACATTGGATCCCTCTTCTCCTTACTATATGAAAGTAAATTTTAGATTGACTAAGATATACATGTAAAAATGAAACCATGTAAATACTAAAAGAAAACATGTGGGAATATTTTTTAAAGCCATGGAATATAATCTAAGCATGATAGAAATTCAGAAGCTATATGAGAAAAGATTGATAAATTTTAAAAGTCTGCATGGTTAAAAAAATCATCAAGTCAAAAGATGAACTGGGAAACAAATATTTGTAGCACATGACAAAGTGCTAATTTCTCTCATAGGTAAAATGCTCACACAGTTAACAGAAAGTGAAAGGTAGACAATCCAAAATAAAGTATTAGCAAAGAGCATGAACTCTTTTCAAAGAAAAAAACAAAAAACCACAGACATATTGCAACGTACAAACCTGGGAATGTAGGAAAAGGTGCCCCTGTTATTTCGCAATGGAAAAATACAAATTAAATTTATAGTGTGCATCTTTTTTTCACATACTGGATAAAACCATTTGCTAATATACTGTGTCCTCAGGGAATAGGGCCCAGGAAATCTTATATATTGTTGGTTGGGCAACATCTGAAAGAATTTAAAATGTATATACCCTTTGACTTTAGCAGTTCCTTCCAAGACTTTATTCTATAGATATACTCACGTGCATTCAGAACAGCATTGTTGATTGTGGCAAAAAATTGGAAACAGGGACCATTAAAAGGGAACCGGTTGAATAAATGACAGCACAGCCATGCAGAGGAATGCTATGCAGCCAGTGGAAAGACAGGGCAGACAACTGTGTGCTAGTATGAACAATCTCTAGGATATACTGTTAAATGTAAAAAAAAAAACATTAAGTAGAGAGCCATATTTTAAAGGGCGAGGGGCATATACACAGATGTTTGTTAACACATAGAATATTTCTGGAAGGATGGAGAAGAAAATAGTAACAGTGTTTCCTCAGAGGTATAGAACTTTGAGGCAGGGTCCGGGATAGGAGGGAAAACTTAAATCTTACTGTTTACTGTTTGAAAGTGTTTCCCCTAAGGTGATTGTTATACCCATAGCGGAAAATACAAGACAAAACCACTTCTACTGTCCATAGTGATTCTCAGCAGAGAGGCTGTTGGCATTTTGGGTGTGCTGTATCCCTGTCCCTTTGGACTAAATGCCAGTACCACTCCCCAATCATTGTGGCAACCAAAAAATGCCCCTGTAGATTTCTGAGCATCCCAGGGTGTAGGGTAGGGTGGACATACTCTTTGAGTTAAGACTCTCTTCAGGATTTCTCAGTCCCCTAGTTCCCCTGGCCTAGTAGGGAAGCTGTAGGCCTCTTACTTAGAGGAGAACGTAAGTAAACTTTCTATAACTCAGGGTTTTTAGCCAGTAGCGGTGAATGTTGACCCGGGCCAGTGACTGGTTAGGCAGTTTTAAGTGGGCAGAACTGCACCTTTACTGGGGAGAGTCAGAATGCTCAGGTCGCGGTTAACAGTGGGCAAGAATTCCAGAAGCAGGATTTGGTTCCCTTTTCTTGAAAGGCATGGAGAATTGGTTGTATCCTAATAAGATTGGTTCATTTTTCTGTAGTGTGCTTTTTAGCTTTTTTATAACAAAAAATCCTCCTGCACTATATTCTCTGCCAGCAGTTTCCTGAGTTGAAAGGAACAGATGTTTCTGTTAGAAATTGGCGTCTGGCTTGCCCCTCACTGTGGTGTGCGCTTCCTCCCAGCCCAGGCCCATGTAACAGAGTTAATATTAGAAGGCTCTCATGAAACTCATGCTGAAGAACCTGTCAGACAATCTTCCTGGAGGCCTTAGGAGAGCAGGACTGGAGGGTGAGCTCCGATCTCCCTGTGCAAAGGGGAGGGTGCTTCTGTCTTGTCTGCTTCGCAGGGGCCAAGAGCTGTTTCTGGCCTTCCTGAAACAGGAGGCAAGCTTTTGAGACTCTAAGAAACCCTAAGGCTTTATGATTCGATTTGCTATTAGCTGTTATCTTACTGACACACCCAAGGGTAAAAACATCAAGGTAGAAATAGAAATCTGTCTTCTCAGAACATACCCAGAAATAGTGACTATTTTGAGTGCTTTCTTATGTAGGTGCCTTCTGTTACAAATAATTTTTTTCTCTTTGAGTCTCTAAATCATAGGAAATTCCTGCCCTTTCCCAAGCTCCTAGATTTTCTCCTTTATTTTTTTGAAAACTGGATTTTATTTCATTCTTCTCTTTCAGCTTCCTGTCCCCTGCTGCCCCTGCCCCCCCTCAAAGAGTGGGGTACTCCCAGAAGTGCTCATGCTGATTTTTAAAGACATTTAAAGTAACATTTATTGCTTTTTTTCTAATTAGAAAAGCAACGTGTTTATAGACAATTTGGAAAATACAGGACAGAAAAATGAAGAAAATCAAGAAAGATGCTACCTTTTCTTTTAAACCATCATTTTCTCTGCGTCTTTGCAGCCACAAACTGCTTCACTCCACTTTTTACCTCTGAGTCTGGGAAGTGGCATGCAGATAGTCGGAGGTCCCTGGACTTCTGCGTTAGAAGAGTACCTGCCGAAAGACAGCCGGCAGCCCTTGGCTTTATCTCCAAGCCTTTAAGAATAGGAGAAGGCATTGCACTGGAGGGCATTTGGCTCGTCTCCCAAGGAGAGTGGTTTCTGGAGGAGGGAGCAGAAAGAGTGAGGTATCGTTGACTGTGCAGGAGTTTTTCCCCCCTACACCTGGTCAGCTTTTGCTCTTGAACAGGAAAACAGGATGTCTGGGCATTTGTGTTTCTACCAGAATTCAAGCTCTGTCACCCTGGCTCTTTTTCCCTGTGCCCTTGCATTTTTAGGGTGGAACCTCTTTGTTGTGAAAACTGATTATTCATACTGTTGAATCTGTCTGCCAAGAATTGGGATCCAGAGTGAGAATCCTTCTGCCCCAAGGCTCTGGACTTTTGCTCTTGGCGAATCCCCGGTAGATACTGACTGTAGGAATAAGTGGCGGAGAGGTCTGTTGTCACCTCAGTTTCAGGCTGACTCAGGCCCTGGAGCCCCTGTTGAGGACAGCAGTGTGAACACTCAAAAGAGATTGTCCTAATTTTGATGACCCTCAGAGTGAAGGCTTCTGGGGGAACTTTCCATTGGCATAAAATCCCTTCCGCAGGTAGCCATGATGTTGAGAGGTGAGAATTTACGCACTTTTCCGGTTGTTGGTATTTTTGTGGTATCAGCTATGTGTTTCTGCAAAGGCAACTGGGTGTTAGGCTTGAGAGTGTCGCCGTCCTGGGGCAGGGAGCGTTGCAGAGCCTCATGCTCCCAATTTTGCTATTTTTTTCCACCCTTTCACTCAGTTCGTATACCCTCCTATCTTCTTTTTTTTTTATTTTTTATTAAGGTATTATGGATATACACTCTTATGAAGGTTTCACATGAAAAAACAATGTGGTGACTACATTTACCCATATTATCAAGTCCGCACCTATTCCCCAATGCAGTCACTGTCCATCAGTGTAGTAAGATGCCTCAGAATCACTATTTGCCTTCTCTGTGCTACACTGTTTTCCCCGTGATCCCCCACACCATGTGTACTAAACAGAATACCCCACAATCCCCTTCTCCCTCCCTCCCCACCCGCCCTCCCCTACAGATTGTAAATTTTCAGAGAAGAATATGATGTAAAGATTCTACCATATTTTCTGCCAGACGGCTCATCAAGAAGCATATATTTCTGAGTGTTGCTGGCAGCCATCTGATTTCTCTCTCCGCTGCTGCCTACGCCTTCTTTAGCTTTCCTCTTTGTCCTCGCTGGGGATATGGGTGGCAAATGGGTCCAAGGAAACTGTTAAGAGTAACCTTTAAAGTGGGCCTAGGTTCTTCATTGTATATCCCTAACCAAGGTCTACTAGCTTCTCCCAAAAGTCCCCTCTCAGTGTATGAATAGGAGCCTGCTGTGTTTTAGATTGACTGGGGTTCTGACCAATCATGTTTTGTCTTTCTCCACAAGGCAGACCAAGGTGCTTAATAAAGATTCGTTTGATGTAATTTTATATTCAAATAAAGTATGTTCCCAGTCTGAGTATTTTCCAAATTATATATTGCTGCTCTGAAGATTGTCATTTCCTGAATTTTCCCTTCTGTGTTCCTTCTTACCCACCTTCTTCCATTGTTCCAAATTCAGGCATATTGGAAGTGAGACTAGGTGGGTGGGGAGGTGGCTTCGTGGAGTTCAGTTGCTCAGTCTGGGAGGAAGGGGTGAGAGCTGAACCATCAGAGGCTTTTGCCTGCGTTTCGGGGTCAGAAAGTGGAAGTCATGGTAGAGCAGAAGGGACCAAAAGTGACAGGAATGTTTTGCTTTGCTTTAAAGCCCCATGGCCTTAGCCATGCAGCTGCAGTGTGGTGGCTGCAGGCCTTCCAAAGGCCTTGGGTTTGACCCCACAGAGAACAGCTTCTGTGGGGTGGGGGGCACGCTTCCCTTCCAGGGGGTCTTCCCAGAGCCTTCTCCTGCAACAGCCCCTTTCTCCTCCCCTTTAGTGCTTGGCCCCTGACTCCCCATGTGCACTCCCCAACCCCTTCCCCGCCAAAGTGAGGTAAAAAAGCCATGAGCTTTCTCTGTCTGCCCTGCTTTTAGTCATCTTCCCAAGGCGGCAGCCAGTGCAATCCTAGTCCCTTTCAGCCCCTTCTGGGTGGGTGTTGGACTGAGAGTTTAACTTCTTCTTTATGAAAACGCATATTAGCTATGCAGAGACTTAATCTCCTAATGATTTTTGTATGTTGGTCAAGAGGAAGAGCCACCATCCCTGACTGGAGTACTCAGACGTCCCCTTTGGTCCCCCGATGGCAGGGTTTCAGAAGCCAAGGACCATTTGATTTAATTTTGCCGATGGCAGGAGGTACTGCAGGAACCTGGGTCACAATATGCCCCCTCCCAGGAGGTTAGCTTCAGTAAATTCAGGTGGCCTAAGGGGCTGGGATGTGAGGAATGGAACCCTCTGCCTTCTTTCCACCTCCTCCATTATAAAATGTGGCTTTGAAGGGAGGGAGGGGGAGTAAAGAAAATTGCCTGGCTCGAAAAGCCAGCGACTGGCATGCGATGGCCCTTTGAAGTGATGCCGCTGCTCTGGACGCCTGGATGATGCCAGATGAACCCATTCCCTTTTTAGTTGTTTTATGGCCTCATCCTTCTAAAATTGCCACCTCTTGGCTTGAAATCCTTTCTGGGGCTTTCCTTAGGCTGGGGACTGCTTGCTGGTGAGAAATAAATCTACGCCCCTCCAGGACATGAGCTGCTCAGTGACACGGAGGAGAAGGCCAATGGGGAATCTTCTTTTAAATTTCTTATTGTGTTTGTCGCCTGATGCCCTCCCACAGAGAAGCAGGCTCAGGGTGAATTGGTACTGCTCAGTACCTGGGTCTTTGCTGCCCAGTCCTGTTAAGGTTTCAGGATTGGAAATCCAAGCTGTTCGCTTTTAGGCCAACCCCCACAATTCCATGTATCACCCTTGGGACCAATAGACACTCCCAAGATCTTGTGGTGGTTTTCAGTCTGGCCACTGGATAAATTTGATTTTAAATCTTGCCCAAATGAGGGAGAAATTGTTTTTCTTCATGTTTCAGAGCCACGCTGCTCTATGAAGAAGTCTGTATTAGATAGGTACCAACATGTGACTTCATAAATCATCACAGATAGAGCTATAGGTGTTCAGAGACTTGACAAAAATATCTTCCTTGAAGTTAGGTTTGTTCCTGCTCAGGTAAAGGTAAGCAGAAATAACTCATGGCGAGTTGTGAACTTGTAAAAGTTTCTGTTTTTTTTGTAAACATCTCTCCTTTCTTTGCTCTTTTTTCCTCATTCATGATGGTTGCCATTCCAACACTTCAGAAAACCACTGTGCTGTAAAAACAGAGGAGGATCTGCTGGTATTAATTTATACTGTTGGTTTGGCCATTACACTTTAGTATAAATGAACGTTTGTATTTTAGTCATTGATCTCTGTCTCGATGAGAAGGCCCTGTCTTGTTTCACCAAACAGGTGAAGAGATTGTTATAGTCTGGGCTATAGATTTATTCATTCATTTATTCACTCATATCTGTTCATTCAACAAGTATTTATTGGTCATCCATCATGTACCAGACACCAGGTGAGATGTTTTGTTTATATCAGTTAATAAAACAAAAATCTCTGTGAGTTACCATTCTGCTGGGGGAAGAAGGAGACAATCAACATGAATATATAAATTGCTTAGTATTTTAGAAGGTAATCAATATAGTAAGGAGGTTTGTGAATGCTGGGTAGAGAGGTCAGGTTGCATTTTAAAATGGGGAGTGGGTAGCTTTTAGGGGAGGCTTTATAAAGTAGGTCACATTTGTGTTAAGATGTGTACAGAGATTTGAAGGAGGTGTGGGTGTAAGTCGATTTGGGGAAAGAGCATTCAAAGCAGGGGAAACAGCCATTGCAAAGGCCCTGGGCTGGGGCTCTCAGGCCCAAGTATGCTTGGTGAATTTGAGGAATAACCAAGAGGCCCTGGTGGCTGAAGCAGAGTGGTCTGGTGAGGATGTAGCGGAAGTAGTAGAGATGAGGTCAGAGAGGAGGGGGTGGGGTATGCAAGGGGAGATGTTTGATCATGTCATGCCGTGCACGCCACTGGCTTTTACTCTGTAAATATCAATGTGTGTATCTGTATATTTATATCTACATCCATATCATACTAGGTACCATCAGCTCTTACCACTTTCCATCTCTGTCGTCTTATTAACTCCGTAAGGCCACTCTTTAGGAACTAGAGGCAGGGGGAGACTGATTATGAGGAAGGATATAAAGAAAGTTGCCCTTACTGGACACCTGGATCCTGTAGTTTTTGAGACTTGGTAAATTGGTGAGATTACCCACCTCCACCCTTCCTCGGCTTACAGGACAGGAAGACGACACGGCTTTCTCTTTAACCCATCCTCTCTCCCCCTTTCTTCTCCTTCTAGAATCTCAAATAGAGTTTTGGCATATTTGGCTTAATTTTATTCAGCGCCTCTAGGTTTTTCCCCACTGATAAAACCCAGAGATCATCCTGAAGCACTTGTCTGTCCAACTCTGTGATAATTTCTAATTCTGGAAATGAACTTTCTGACAGCATTTCAGTGAGGAAATAGAAGTGAAAGCGCTTTGGAGCTCAAACTCCAGAAAGAGATGGCAGGCTGCATCTCTCTCTTCCCTACCCACCTTCACATCCTAAAAGGCATTGGCTGAGGCTCGCTCCAGAGACATTTCATGAGGGGCAGGTACTCCCTGAGCCTACTTTGTTATTGAGCATATCTGGATGCAGTCTAGCTGTAACCTTTTTACCAAATTCCTGTGTTTCTTTGTGCTAAGAAGTCCAGGGGGTGTAGTTTTCCACAGGAGGATGCGGAATGGTCTATTCCAGCTGAGAATGTCATCTTGTATACCTGATCTTCGATTTGTTTTGTTTTTAAGAACTGAATGTTACTGCATAAAATCTCCAAACTGATTTTGAGACACTGACCAGAACCCTGTCTGGAAACAGTGTTTTTGTGCCTGCAGACTGTGACCCCTTTTGCTAAGCAGCTTGTAGAACCAATTTAGTTGACAGCAGCTTTTTGGAGAATGTAAATAGAATATGATAAATAGAAGGATAGACAATTTCAAAGTGAATTGGGTGTAGAAAGGGTTAAATACTGTGGCATCAACTTTTTTTTAGGTAAGTGTGTGTTCACATGCCTACAGCGTCCCAGTGTAAATTGCTCATTATGGATCATGGTCAGAAACAGTTAAACATGGTCTAAGAGTTGTATTGCTTATTATGGACAGATGAGGATAGAGGACAAGTGAGTGCCTCAGAAGGTTGTATCTTGTGAGATAAAAGTGGAAGTTCAAATGACAGTTTTTAGTTAGAAAAATAACCCTGATTGGGTTTGCTTCTCTTCTGTGAAGGTAGAATGTGCCAGAACATTATGCTGTTCAGGTCAACAGGAACTAAGCTTGTTGTTTCTCTCTGCACAAATAATTGTGCAATTTCCAGTGGGAACTCCCCTCTGGAGGTGGAGAGGGAAGGGGAAGGAGAGTGAAGAAAGAGGCAGTTATAACGGCAGAAATCTTCATTGCAAGTCTAGCTGACCCAGGATCTGCACGTAGTTAACTCTGAGGCTTTGTGAGAATCTGCCAAAGATTCATTGCTGAAGACAGGGAAAACACGACTCATTGCCATTTATTCCGATTCAGCATTTATGCCAGCTCTATGCTGGGTGCTGGGTTGTGACAATGAATAAGACATGGTTTTGGGCTTGGGGTGCTCCTAGCCTAGAAGGGAAGACATATGTAAATGGCTAATTACCGTACATTGTGCTGAGTGTCATAGTAGAGAGTGTGTATAAAATGCTCCGGGATAGAGCTTATAAATTGGAGGAACTTATCAGCCTTTCATTCTGAGAAATGTGTCGTTTAATAATAAAGAACTGGAACAGGGGCTTCTTCTTAAAAGTTGGGGAAGTTACTCTGTTGGAAAGGAAAATGAAATTTCTAAGAAAGTAAGGTTCACCCAGTTAGGCTACTATGTTATTTCATGTCTTTTACTCTCATTGCATTTATTTATTTATTTATTCATTTTTGGTATCATTAATATACAATTACATGATCAATATTGTGGTTACTAGATTCCCCCCATTATCAAGTCCCCCCCACATACCCCATTACAGTCACTGTCCATCAGCATAGTAAGATGCTATAGAATCACTACTTGTCTTCTTTGTGCTATATTGCCTTCCCCGTGCCTGCCCCCCTACATTATGTGTGCTAATCATAATGCCCCTTTTTCCCCCTTATCCGTCCCTTCCCACCCATCCTCCCAGTCCCTTTCCCTTTGGTAACTGTTAGTCCATTCTTGGGTTCTGTGAGTCTGCTACTGTTTTGTTCCTTCAGTTTTTTCTTTGTTCCTATACTCCACAGATGAGTGAAATCATTTGGTACTTGTCTTTCTCCGCCTGGCTTATTTCACTAAGCATGATACCCTCTAGCTCCATCCATGTTGTTGCAAATGGTAGGATTTGTTTTCTTCTTATAGCTGAATAATATTCCATTGTGTATATGTACCACATCTTCTTTATCCATTCATCTACTGATGGACACTTAGGTTGCTTCCATTTCTTGGCTATTGTAAATAGTGCTGTGATAAACAGGGATGCATATATCTTTTTGAATCTGAGAACTTGTATTCTTTGGGTAAATTCCAAGGAGTGGGATTCCCAGGTCAAATGGTATTTCTATTTTTAGTTTTTGAGGAACCTCCATATTGCTTTCCACAATGGTTGAACTAGCTTACATTCCCACCAGCAGTGTAAGAGGGTTCCCCTTTCTCCGCATCCTCACTAGCATTTGTTGTTCTTTGTCTTTTGGATGCTGGCCATCCTTACTGGTGTGAGGTGATATCTCATTGTGGTTTTAATTTGCTTTCCCTGATGATTAGTGATGTGGAGCATCTTTTCATGTGTCTGTTGGCCATCTGAATTTCTTCTTTGGAGAATTGTCTCTTCATATCCTCTGCCCATTTTTAATCAAGTTATTTGCTTTTTGGGTGTTGAGGCATGTGAGTTCTTTATATATTTTGGATGTTAACCCCTTGTCAGATATGTCACTTACAAATATATTCTCCCATACTGTAGGATGCATTTTTGTTCTGTTGATGGTGTCCTTTGCTGTACAGAAACTTTTTAGTTTGACATAGTCCCATGAGTTCATTTTTGCTTTTGTTTCCCTTGCTTGAGCAGATGTGTTCAGGAAGAAGTTGCTCATGCTTATATTCAGGATATTTTTGCCTATGTTGTCTTCTAAGACTTTTATGTTTTCATGACTTACATTCAGGTCTTTCATCCATTTTGAGTTTACTTTTGTGTATCGGGTTAAACAACAATCCAGTTTCATTCTCTTGCATGTAGCTGTCCAGTTTTGCCAACACCAGTTGTTGAAGAGACTGTCATTTCCCCATTGTATGTCCATGGCTCCTTTATCATATATTAATTGACCATATATAGTTGGGTTTATATCAGGGCTCTCTAGTCTGTTCCATTGGTCTATGGGTCTGTTCTTGTGCCAGTATGAAATTGTCTTGATTACTGTGGCTTTGTAGTAGAGCTTGAAGTTGGGGAGCATAATCCCTCCAGCTTTATTCTTTCTTCTCAGGATTGCTTTGGCTATTTGGGGTCTTTTGTGGTTCCATATGAATTTTAGAATGATTTGTCTAGTTCATTGAAGAATGCTGTTTGTATTTTGATAGGAATTGCATTGAATCTGTAGATTGCTTTAGGCAGGATGGCCATTTTGACAATATTAATTCTTCCTATCCATGAGCACAGGATGTGTTTCCATTTATTGGTATCTTCTTTAATTTCTCTCATGAGTGTCTTGTAGTTTTCAGAGTACAGGTCTTTCACTTCCTTCGTTAGGTTTATTCCTAGGTATTTTATTCTTTTTGATGCAACTATGAATGGAATTGTTTTCCTGATTCCTCTTTCTGCTAGTTCATTGTTAGTATATAGGAATGCCACAGATTTCTGCATATTAATTTTGTATCCTGCAACTTTGCTGAATTCAGATATTAGATCTAGTAGTTTTGGAGTGGATTCTTTAGGGTTTTTTATGTACAATATCATGTCTGCAAACAGTGACAGTTTGGCTTCTTCCTTACCAATCTGGATGCCTATTATTTCTTTGTGTTGTCTGATTGCCGTGGTGAGGACTTCCAGTACTATGTTGAATGAAAGCGGGGAGAGTGGGCATCCTTGTCTTGTTCCCAATCTTAGGGAAAAGCTTTCAGCTTCTCACTGTTAAGTATGATGCTGGCTGTGGGTTTGTCATATATGGCCTTTTTTATGTTGAGTTGCCCTCTATACCCATTTTGTTGAGAGTTTTTATCATGAATGGATGTTAAATTTTGTCGAATGTTTTTCAATGCATTTTAATGTCTTTACAAAAATTATTTAAAAATACATTTTGACATACCCTGCCCAGAAAATCTGGGCATAAAATAATGAAAACAATTGTCTATTATGTCCTTAAAAAATACTGATAAACATCACAGGAACTTGAGTGCTTTCACTGATGGAACCCACAGCATTTTTCTTTTACTTTTTCATCGATCTTTAAAATTAGTAGTACCTTCAGGACATGTAAAATCGTGACCAGTTACAAAAGTAATATCAACGCAAGTCACAGAGTGTGTTCAGGGTCCAGAACTTGGGTCCCAAATCCAGGCTAATTTTTTTTCTGTCAGCTGCATTTGGCCCAAGCATGTGCCATGACTGGGGAGCCAGACTGAAATGAACCAAGAGCTGAGTTTTAATGTCTTTCATTTCATTCTTATTTTATTTATTTCAGTGTTTTATTTCTTGTCAGCTGGCTTTGCTCTGGATTTTGTTCCTGCCAACAAATCCTGAATATGCCATCTATGGGTCTGAACAGCAGAGTGTTTTCTTCAGGGCATGAAATGGTCAGGCAGCTGTGTAACTGCACACGTAGTGTACATTATGAAACATTTACTTGTTGGCTGTTCCTGGGATTGAGGGAAAGCAGCTGGTAAAATCCTTTCCACTTACATTGCTTAAGACATGGCCTTCACATGGTGTGAGGTGGGGAGGCAGAAGATAAAAACTCACCACAGTTTCTCTGGTAAGGAAAGTGAAACCCAGAGACCCATGTCTTCTGCTATCTGCAGCAGCCTCTAAGTGTCTAAGCGATGGCACTGATTGGCTCACAAGATCAGAGCATATGGTCGGTTTTTTTTTTCTTCTCCTGCTCATGTTTGGAAGCACCAGGCTTTTTGTGTGTTTGGGGAGTTATTTGCATTTTGCTTTATTTGGGAAATTTGGGTTGAGGGAGTCATTGTGAGAGTAGTGGAAACCTTGAACCCTCTGAAAATAAAAAGGGTCACATTTCCCTTCTACTTTGGCTCTCGGTTGGAGGGGAGCACTGATGTCATTAAGACCACTGTAGTTTGCTTATCTAATTTCTACTCCGTGTTCACATTAATGGCTTCCCATTGCTTTTAGGAAAAATTCCATTCTTCTGCAGGCTATTTGAAGTACTCTCCAGGGCTTGACCCCCGCCTCTCTTTTTAATCATCTTGTTTTTTTTCACCTTCCTACTGAAACTCTGTGCTCCCGCTACTCGGAATTTCTTAGATGATTTCAATTCCGTGCAATGTGGCTTTTTTTCTCTTGCCTCTGGGCCTTTGAACATCTTGTTCCCTCTGGGCTGGTGCACTTTTCCTGCCCTCTTTCTCTGGCTTACTCCGGCTGACTCCAACCCTCCAAGTCTGAGAGCCCCTCACTGAGCCCTAACCTGTGAATTCCTAAAGCACCCTCTGTTCCCCTCTGAGTGGGCTCATCACATGGCAACTACTTTTCATATTCTGTCTTTTCTGATAGACTAGCTTCCTTGGAAAGACAGGCCCAGAATAAAGAGAAAGGAAGCTGGTTAAAATTACTGGAGTCTGACTTCCGGGAAGATGGCGGTGTGAGCAGGGCGGCAGAAATCTCCTCCCAACACTATATTTATCTACGAAAACACAGAAAATACATCTATTCCTAAAAGAGAGACGAGAATACACAGGAAGCGCACAGCGTGCAGCTACACCCGAGAGGACTCGGCACCCCAAGAGGCGGGCGATAAAGGGCCCTGCGGAGCGGCACAGTCACAGCTGTGGAATAGTGGGGCAATAAGCGCCACCTAAGCATTCCACAGAATCTGCGTCGGTGGGCATTTTTGTTTTGTTTTGTTTTGTTTTGTTTTTTGTTTTGTTTTTGTTTTTTCTTTTCTTCCTTTTTTTCTTTCTTTCTTTCTTTCTTTTTTTTCTTCTCTTTTTAAAGTCTTAAGGAGCCCAGCTGACATACGTGGCAACTATCAGTGACCAATTATATAACCATGAAAAGACAGAGGAATATGGTTCAGACAAAATCAACCAGACAACCCCAGAGAGGGAGTCTGAAGGGATGGAAATGCACAGCCTCCCTGAAAAAGAATTCAGAATAAAAGTCATAACCATGCTGATGGACCTACAGAGAAATGTGCAAAGCTGAGGGAGGAAGTGAGAGAACTGAGGAAAGACAACACAGAAATCAGACAAGCGATCGATGGGCTTAACAGCAGAATGGATGAGATGCGAGAGACTGTTAATGGAATAGAAAACAGAGAAGAGGAGTACAGAGAAGCTGGAGGCAGAGAGAGATAAAAGGATTTCTAGGAATGAAAGAATATTAAGAGAACTGTGTGA